>JAUCMX010000017.1:11026832-11186832 GCA_033459395.1 Hemibagrus guttatus | reverse complement strand
GGGATGGATTTCTCAGGAAGTTTGCTTTGTGGCTAATGTAATGCTTCATACCAAGGACAAAAAGATCTCTCTTGGTCTCAGCTGACCAGGCAAGTCTCCAAAATTCCTTTTGGCAAGTTCCAAATGGCTAATAGTTTATGGTGGACCATCCAGGCAAAGGTTCTCCTAGGTTCCACCATCTGAGCTATGTATCTCTTCATCGCTTAGGTTGCTTCTCTGGCTAATGTCCTCCTTACCCAGTCACCCGGTGACTACATTTTCCTGTAAGAGCACACTTCTTGGGTTTTATTTCTTACATAACCAAGGACCATTGGCTTAAGAAGAAGGAAATGAGTCGGAATGTGCAAAGCTACATATTTTTTAAATTAATCATGAAGCAGATCAACAATGATTTCCCTAAACAGCTTGCTTCTTACAAATGCAAAATGGGCACAGTCCTTCAGGCGAAATGTGTAGTCTCGAGAGAAACAAAACGTCTGACCCAATACTGCAAATGGTGGCAGTCTTACATCATCCTTTTGTTCGTCTGATGTTGCAATGCTGGATAAACATGTCACAACCAGGTTTCTAACCCTGATACTGTTCTCACATTGCACTTAGCACTTAGGATGATGGGCTTTTTTTATCACAATACGTATTTGAACGAGCCATTAACGGCTGTATCATCATCAGGCTTCAAACTCGTGATCATTACTGAATGAAAAAAATCTTGAGTATTTGTCTTTAAATCATTGGTTATATAAACGCACTTGCTCAAGTATGTTTCTATGGTAAGAAATAATTCACAGGAGTCTCCAGTATCAAATCACCGATACTGGAGACTCCTTCCATAAAAAAAAAATATCCTAACAGGAATCTGCTTATTATGTGTCAGAGGTAAAGCTGTTACCTTCACGCTTTGCAGTTTCTCTTTGAATTTATAAAAAAAAAAAGAAATTATTTTTAGTCTTATTACTTCTCACTTACCTGAAATATTTTATTCCAACTGCGACCTCACACAGTAAGCCAAGCACAGCATGCTATTTTAACATATTCAACACTCTCACATAACATCAGTCTTGGCTTTGAGATGCTAAAGAGCTGTTCTCCTGCCTGTTTTTGGATACAAATTATTATTTTTGCTCGACTATGCAGGTTTTATTGGACTGAAATGACAGCTAATGATGCCTCGCACTCTCAGACCATGTAATGTTGCTCCGTCTTAATTGCACAGCTGCACCGAGGCCCTCCATCACATAAAAGCGCAGTACGGTTAGCAGATTACATGGCATGGCTGGGTATCAGAGCGAACACGGCACGCAGCACTGTAATTTAAGATTTAAACCTACTGTACGCCGCGCATCCGTCCGAGAACGCCGCTCGGATAGACAGATGTATAAATCACCTCGGTAATGCGGCCAGGCCCCGGCTGATGCAGGCTCTAATTAAAATGTTACGGAGCTGAAAATAAAACCTGAATCTCGCAGGGCAAATATTGGGAGAGTGAAAGTGGGGAAGGGAAAAGTTCTAGAGAGAGGGTGGGAGGTTTGTGCTATGTGCCCGTGGTGCTGCTTGGCAGGCAGAGCCGTTATTACCGAGACTACGTAGTCTGAGCGGTATGAGCTGAGAACATGGTCTACATGCCTGCTCTGATTACCCCTCAGTCAGAGTAGCCCAGTCAAGCGTTTCAGCACCAAAGCACAGCGTCGGTGAAGTTCACAATGCCAAACCACTTTTTAGTACTTGTGATTTAACTATGCAGTCGAGTCAAGGCATGTGCCTGTCTGTTTGAACAGAAAACAGTATAAAATATCATTGGACTGTACATTTAGGCTCTTAGGTGTATCCGTAATGTTAATCAAACTAACATGCACATTCTGGCGTAATATTTGAATTTTTGTTGAGAAAAAATCTGAACCTGCATCACGTGATGTAAGAGTCAGAGGTAAATGGACATCCTTTTGGTTCATGCATTTTCAATTACAAGAAATATATTCGTTGATTCATTTTTTACACTTAATTAGAATTAATAATGAAAGCATGTGTAATAACATTGCTATTACATGTTATTAATGATTTATTAGTCTACTAAGTGGTTTAAAAATCATACGCTATTCATTGACATTTTCATGTTTTTAAACTGATGTAAATAATTTAACAGGCTAGTAATGTGTTTTGCCTATAGCTCCTGAAACTTCTGTACGTCATCATTAGCAAGTGAACCGTAGATCTATCTCACGTTCTAAACAAAGCTGGTCACAGTGGCATCATCTAATGTTGAATCATTGGCTTAAATTGTATCGTATCGTATCATGTGGAGGAGTGGTGTTTTACACTGCAAGTTTGTGTACTTAAGCTTAGTGTATTGTTGTGTTTGCAAAAGAGCTACATTCATTAAACTCAGAAGCGGTGTTGTTTACGAGTTTAGCTACCTCCCACATCAGCCTCGGGTCCATGTTCTTGTCTAGATCTCCGGGCATCTTCTTCTCGCCAGCGAACGGGCCGAATTTCTCTCCCTGAAACACACAGAGTCTCAGAGTTACACACACTGGCTTTAATTTAATACAGAAACAGCAAAGCAAAGCAGGAACCTTGTCTACTAAATTTTTTGTTTGTTTGTTGCTCAGAGGATTGTTGTGAATCGTCACACAAGGAATTTTTAAAAGACAGAGCTTTATTGCATGTTGATTTACTGAATTATAATTTCATTATAATGATGTATGGATATGTTATAAGGGGCAAACTTATAAACAAACCCTACACATCTTAGTGTTCTATGAGACTGTCACATCCTTGAGTGGTATTTCTAATCATTTTATTTTTATTCCTTAATGTCCTCCTTATTATTTTTTTTTTTTTCAGAAATAACAATGATACAAAACAACATCTTGTAACTTTATATATATATATATATATATATATATATATATATATATATATATATATATATATATATATATATATTTAATTAACAATAAAGTGGCAGGGAACTTGTAGAGTTTTAGAGAGGCTACCTAGAAAGGTAGCAAGCAATATCGCGCCACACTGCTTCCCTAGTCCACTAGATGCGCGTGGGAAGCTCATTCTGCACTAGTCTAGGTAGTGCGCGTGTGGAGGGAGGACGGACCGGTTTGAGATGCGGCCGCGGTTCCAACGTTACCTCGGCTATATACGTGGCACCTCACGGTACAGAAAAGTGAAAAGGCATTAACTTTACATGTGGACGAGTTTAGAATACGCCACGATATTAATAAACGCAACAGAAAGACTCGTTTGCTGTAAAGAAATGTCTCAGTTTTCTGTCAGTTTGGCTTCTTTCATTTTTTCCCCTAAAAACGAACAAACCTTCTTGACTCGTCTCGCAGTGTACAGCCCGACTCCGTCCTGGACTTTGGAGGACTTCAGAGCGAACCTGTCTGGCACGTACATACCCAGCATTGTCATTACTCTGACTTACTAATGGAGAAAATTTCAAATGTCCTGACAGAAACCGAGTAAAATGGTTAAATCTGTTTCTTTTTTCTTTTCTTTCGCGCTGCTACAAAGTTTCCCTCAAAATCTCGGCGCAGCTCGAACCTCCATGTCGCTTTGCTTGGCTGTGATTGGTGGAAAGTTCGTAACCAAGGGCAACATGTTTTTCAACGAGGAGGAGCTTCCATGGTGCTGACGCGACGTCAGAGAGACGCTGCGTTGTGATTGGTGGAATCGACCCTACGGTTGCACATTTTTTCCCTCAGCGAGCTGAACGTGAGGATGCTCTGTGGAAGATAGTGGTTTCAGATAAAATGAATTTTTTATTTCCACATGATGATTTTTGAAATCAAACTTTACAAAAAAATTGTGTTATATTCTACATAAGTGTGGCTTTTATCCAGACTGAGTGTAAAAAAACATTTTTAAGACATGTTTTGTGATATGTTTTGTGAATTTGTGATATATTTTCATTCAGATCATCTTTAGTAAGTGCTTTATCCTGGTTATATCTTATAACCGGAAGAAAAGAACAAGTGAAAATACACACAGACAATAATAAATCAGACTTTGGATCAGACCAGGAACCCTGGACATGTGAGGTCATCGGTAATGAAGGGTAAAAGGGCATTGTGGGTAATGAAGGAACCTGTTAACAATAGGTTTTACTTAGAATTAAGTACATTTTGGATGCCACTGAAGATCACGTTATGTAGCTAGGACAACTACTTTCTATACTTAGCTCTGTGTTATGTTGTTTTATGTAGCACCAGGGTCCTGGAGAAAGATTGTTTCATTTCACAGTGTACTGCGTCAGCTTCTTGACTCATATGCAAGTCAAGAAAAATTCATATGCGAGTCTTACAGGGTCAACTTTTCCGTTAACTTCTCAACCACAACAAGAAACATTACACTTGAGAGAATGCACGTTTACATACATACCTACTTTTTTTTTTTTCAAAACTTCACCTTGTAATTCACAGCAACCAAAATTCATTAACATGCCAACTTGTTTCCAACTTTATTGTTTTACATTTTGGATATGAACTGGGGCAGTATTTAGGCCACGTGTCCCAAAGGAACGGAAAAGAAAAGTCACAGACAACGATGCATGTTAGGAATTAGAAACAGATCAAACAAGCTCTAGATGTGCCACACGCTGACATTTGCATCTTCCTTTATTCCTTTGGCATCTCGAATGTGAAACCAAATAGACTTCCTTAAGCTATTAAGTTAGCTAAAGAAGGAAGTTTAGAGCAAGTTCCAGAAATCAGAAAGGTTATAAATGTCATAAAATATAAAACCAGAGTGAACAAACTGATGGCAGATGGCCATCCACCTTCTAAAAGCAGAACTCTGTATATCTGAAATTCTATATGCAAAACACACCTTATTTTCTCCAGTTCTCCCAATACTCCAGTTGATGACATCCTTGAAATCAATTTCCTTGCTACAGATACCATACAGTATCTAAACCTTTACATATGATACTACAGTATATTCTTCCTCACTTATAATTCAGAGAGAGCGTTCTTAAATTTCCTGGAAAATTGGCCTTCAGCAAAACTTCTCCCTTCTCCCAGATGAACACTGGGAGAATCTTTATTTATTGTTATCGTTATATCAATTTATTTAGCTTAAATCTCTGAACATCATGACTTGATAAAGTTAAAGCTTGTCATCGAGGACCTTGCGCTCTTTTTGGCGCTCTTATCTCCATCCACCCCCACCTTCCTGTTCCTGTTTAGTTTATATGATTGCGTTCACCTGTTCCTTGTTTCCCCTTGATTACTTGACGCAATGCGTCTTATACGTTTGGATCGGGTCCGAGCCTTGTTTTCCTGCGCTCCTTGTCCACACATCAAATCATCGCCTGGCTTTAACTCTATGACTATATCTTTCAGGGTTTAACCCCATCTGCCTTTGCTTTGATAATGGACAATGACTGTGGTTTCTGGGGGGAAAAAAACACCCTAATAAACATAGCATCATACTCATATGCTTGTCACCAAAGGGTGTCATGAAATCCTCCTCTCACGAGAACAGCACTTTGTTTGTTAGATTCTGGCCTTGGCTCCATCTCTGTCCTGTCATTGGTCTGTTGCTCACTGTCCGCACCTGTTCTGAGTGATTTCTATCCTGTTTCTTTGTCTCATTGCAATGTCTTGTGGATTATTTTGTGCACTCTTGTTTCTTCAGGTCTGTGTTTGCACGTATTCCCATTAACGATGGCCCTTTTTTTTTTCATAGGATTTAAGAAAAAAAATTATGCACTTTTGTTCCATCTCTGTCACATGTTACAAAGTCAAACTATCATCTAGCCAATATTTATACATGTTAGAAACACATTATTAATAACACCAGACAATTCTGTGATGCTATAATACTTTACAGATACGTTAATTCATTTGTTGGTTTCTTTTTTGCAAAGCAAAATATACCTGACCGTAATATATAATGCCAACCTGGTTGATATAGTAGATTTGATAGGATCGAATACAGTAGGCAGTGAATCAAATGCAGTATGTAATGAATCAAATGCAATAGGTACTGAATCGAATGCTGTAGATACTGAATCGAACACTGTAGGTACTTCATCAAATGCAGTAGGTAATGAATCAAATGCAGTAGGCAGTGAATTGAATGAAAGAGGTATTGAATGGAATGCTGAATGTACTGAATCAAATGCAGTAGGTACTGAATCAAATGCAATAGGGACAGAATCTAATGCAGTAGGGACAGAATCTAATGCAGTAGGTACTGAATCAAATACAGTAGGGACAGAATCTAATGCAGTAGGGACAGAATCTAATGCAGTAGTTACTGACTCAAATGCAGTAGGTACTGAATTGAATGCTGGTGGTACTAAATTGAATGTTTTAGGTACTGAATCAAATGTTTTTGGTATTGAATCACATGCAGTAGGTACTGACACAGTATACGAGTTCAAGACTTTGAGGCACTCATGCGATTTTAGTTTACAGCCGCACAGATGCTAGCACAGCAGCACTAGCTATACCTACAATACTCATGTGCAGATACTCACAATCAAGTGCAATCACCACACACTTCACACTGATCACATCTGTGCAGTCTGGAAGTGGATCATATCTCCCAAGCTCTTTATTAGTTCTTCAGTTCTTCCAGTCCCGTGCGCTGATTCTCCATATCGGATCTTACCTAAGTATCTGGTGACCAGGAATAATTGGAGGCAGGTTGGTGCCGGGGGCGGATCACTGAGAAATGGAAATGCTGTCCAGACATGAAAACATGTGGACAACCAGCTGTCTAAATGTAGAGAGCCAGAGAAGAGGATACACGCAAGCGCACACATGCAGCTACTCAGGAACACACATGTAAACACACACACACACACACATTGAGAAGGCCATTAAACCTAAACCACAATGTTACTTAGCATGAGAGCCTTTTGATCAACTGTGAATGGCTTTAAAATACTTCTCCTACACGTATAGACACTTTTGTGAATTTTAAGTGTTATTGATAATACAACTTCCACAAGCCTCTGTCTACAGTCTAATCAGTCAAGCATCTATGTTTTCCTGCAGTTGTTTACTCCTTTCCACGACTTTGTTTATCTCGCACCCTTCCTGATGAGCTGCGTCTTTGGCTCAGTGGAGATTGTGCGAAAGTATCGGCTAGGTTTCAGGTTTTGGTTTGTTTTTGTTTTTGAAGCGAACAAAACAACATGCTTTATTTATTCGAGCTCAGTCTAAGATTGCAAAGCGGAAAACACACAACTCTGCTCCTTGATGTTCCTTTTGCATTTAAAGTAAAGATATTGGCAGTTACTGACGGAGCTGAAAGGAAGACTTCACCCTGAAGCCAATGATATGTTTATATTGAAATATTCCTGATGTGTTTAGTGATTCCTGATATTCTGATATCCTGTTTATATTGAAATATTCCTGAAGTGTTTAGGCGAACTGTTCTGTTAAATGGTGCTGCATTTTCCGTGTTATTCCCATGAGAAGGTAGTTGTTCTCTGCCGTTCTGAGGTGACATGATCTGAGGTGAAAGCTGTTTTTCTCACATTCAGCATATTTATGAGAAACTGCATGTAGATTTCGTGGAGACATTGGTCCAAAATATTACAAAAGTCCCAGAATGCAGTGCAGCTATATGACGAGATACAGTACAGACTCAGATGGGGAAAAGCGGGACAAACTAAAAGACTAAAGTGCTGCTGCATCATTCTGACTTGTTAAGACTATGGTTATACTTTCTAAACTAAATTAGGCCTGTGGATGTAAAAGAAAGATAACAGTCCTGAGTGTGTGTGTGTGTGTGTGTGTGTGTGTGTGTGTGTGTGTGTGTGTGTGGGTTGAGTTTACACAGGTGTGCATATATGTATAGGTGTACTTGTGACTGTGTTACTATGTATTCTGTGTGTGTGTGCGTGTGTGTGTGCGTGTGTGTGTTGTATAATGTTCAGAGAAAGGCAGCTATTCGAACAGTGGTCTTTGTGTGGCCCTTACCATCCTGCCCCCAACCTCCATGACCTCTAACCCCTGATGACTCCGCTGTCAGCACCACTGCTGTAAAGAGGGCTGAAACGATTAGGAGCCGATGACCCCGAACGTGACCCCATAGTGCACTCGCACACGCACATACACTCTCACACACACTACACACACACACTGACCCCACTACAACTGTCACTCTCAACTTTCACTTTTCAGAGTTGATAATGTGACTCATTAGGTCTCTCTCTCTCTCTCTCTCTCTCTCTCTCTCTCTCTCTCTCTCTCTCGTTTTCTCTCTCTCAAGGCTTTTTATTTCATGTCAGTTCAGACGTGGCTCTGTTTCCGCTGCTCCGACCCCCCACTCGACTCTCAGAACCGCAGCCTCGCCTACTCCTCGTCTCCTCCAAGGTCGGCCGTTAATGCTCTCACTGTGTTGGATCTAAGGGAAAGAAAGGATGAGAAAGGGAGGAAGGGAACAGAGAGTCAAGACAGAGATCATTGTGTAGATTAAGTGTGAGAAAATGGCGAGGACAGTGGAGAGTAACAAACGACACGTGGGTTCAAAAGCAGGAAACAAGCAGCCCAGAGCTTCAGATTTCAAATTAATCTTTTACATGTTAAAACCTCTCGCTCTCTCTCTCTCTCTCTCTCTCTCTCTCTCTCTCTCTCTCTCTCTCTCTCTCTCTCTCTATCTCAATCTTCCTTATTGGCAGTCATGATAATTAGCCTGATTAGCAAGCACTTGTTTCCACAGTGCTAATTTCCTGTGGAAAACTAGCGCACTCATCACATCCAGGCAGAACTGAGCGATCAATGATGTACAAAAGGTTCCTGTATTCACACGTCGCTTCCCAAAAGTGAGCTTCTCAAACCTAGGATCTAAAATAAACCCTGCTGATTTAGACAGTGTGTACGATGTGTTGAGTCAGTCGGTACATTTCGAGTAGACATTGTGAAACGAAGGTAGAGTAACTCAGGCCAAGCGCTGCGGCTTTTCTGCTCACCCTCGTCCTTTTTGTTCTTGTTGCTTTACAAACACAATCACACACGGGTGCCATAAATCAAAACAGCGTGTTAGAGTGTTTATGTGGTCAGTCGGGGAGGGGTGTGTGTGTGTGTGTGTGTGTGTGTGTGTGTGTGTGCGTGTGTGCGTGTGTGTGTAGGCCAACAGCAACTTCAGAGTGCTCCTTACCAACATTCTCGAAAAGTGTCACTGGGAGTTCAGAGTGGGACACGTTCCCATCCCCACATCCCATTCCCCACCCTCACACTCCAATGCCCCTCCCCCACAACTCCATGCCCCTCCCCCACCAATACTTTTTATGAATCTATGGCACTTCCTTCACCCGTACCCTGTTTTTAATGATTTTACAGCAACAAGTCCGGTTTTTGTGTCCAAGTAACTTTTGGCTGCTAGGTGAAGCAACATGCGGTGAAGAATCGTTCCAGGACAAAAGAAAATGCTGAGAGTCAGGATGATTAAATATTTCTTTAAGCGTGTAGATTTGTCTGAACATTTCTGGCATTTGGCAGACATCCTTATCCAGAGGGACTTACAATTTTTCTCATTTTTTTAATACAACTGAGCAATTGAGGGTTAAGGGCCTTGCTCAGGGGCCCAGCAGTGGCAGCTTGATGGACCTGGGATTTGAACACACAACCTTCCAATCAGTAGTTCAACAACTTAACCTCTAAGCTCCCACATCTGAACACTAAGTACATTTCCCAACACAGCACATACCCAAATATTTATAACACTTTGCTAAGGTTTTCTATCATTCATTCATTGTCTACCGCTTATCCGAACTATTCTCAGGTCACGGGGAGCCTGTGCCTATCTCAGGCGTCATTGGGCATCAAGGCAGGATACACCCTGGACGGAGTGCCAACCCATCGCAGGGCACACACACACACACACTGTCATTCACTCACACATTCACACACTATGGACAATTTAGAGATGCCAATCAACCTACAATGCATGTCTTTGGACTGGGGGAGGAAACCGGAGTACCCGGAGGAAACCCCCGAGGCACGGGGAGAACATGCAAACTCCACACACACAAGGCGGAGGCGGGAATCGAACCCCCAACCCTGGAGGTGTGAGGCGCTAGCCACTAAGCCACCGTGCCCCCTTAAGGTTTTCTAATGAAGCTTTATATTAACACTATGATCTGGAGAGGCAAAAATGACCGGAAATTTTATAACAACATTGCATCATGGGATTCATCCCGTCAGCTGTGACACCCAGAATTATGTAATCATTGTATATTTAGGCAAAATCTGATGATAAGACTGACCCCAGTGTGCTCGCCCCCAATGATATTAGATTAGATTAGGTTAGATTAGATTAGATATTTTTACATCACTGCATTGCTGAATTTTTATTTTTCATTCTTGAACATTTAGCCATTTTCTACAACCCCAGTCATTCCAGCTACATCCTTAATGGATGCAAATAAACAGGTTAAAAGCGTAAATAATTATTAAAATTATAGGAAGAATCAACAGAGTAAAAAGTAGTAAATATATCTAGGAATAGGCTAAAAGGATTTGTTATCTAATGTTATCTAATCAAAATGAGAACTTCTCCTTTATTCAAGATATCTTTACTTACTAAGATACAACAGTAAGTCTATTACTGAGCTAAGCGACTAGAAATGAAATAAAAAAATTCATATAATGCAAATATTTTGTAAAAAGCAGAAAACTGTGTTTTTGCACCTCAGCATTTTTGTTATATTTGTTTTTTAAATATATTCAGTAGACAAATGTTGTTTTTTTATTAGAGCAGAAAATAAAAACCATTATTGTGTTGAACAAGTGGCTTCAAGATGTTCTCTCTAGCTGTGAAGTTCTTTGATATGCATATGCTCCATATGTGGACATGAGTCGCAGTAAGAGTCAAAAATTCAGCCGTTATTCAAAATTATTCTGAACAGTGAGTCAAACGAATCGAAACTCATAATTCAAAGGAATCGTCGAACGAGTTGTCTATTCGAATCATTTGGTTTGTTTGAAGGAATCGAACAAGTGAGTCAGAATCCAAACTACTAACTAGCTGAGGACTTCCAGATCAATTTAGAGAAGTGTGAAGGTTAATTCATACCAGATGAAGCTCTGGGTGACTCCTGATCTCTGGATAATGTGAGAGGTGGATGATGGGGAAAGCAAGTGACGTTTGAAACCTTGCAGAGAAGCTCTTGAATTAGACGCAAAGCAAAAGCTAAACTCACCTGTATGATTCAGTGTGTGTGTGTGTGTGTGTGTGTATTTAGAGAATTTAGGCTGAAGGTCCTCTAATGATATGCTTTCAATTAATAAAAAATTCTGCTTACATCATCAGTCAGAAAACATCACATAAACACAAACAATCTTCAAAGTGCATTTGAAGTTGCAAAAAAAGTTTTTGTTATCATCACTACCATATTTATAGCTGTCCCGTCGTAATCTAATCTTCTTATTGGTGGAGTTTTAGATCACACACGGATATTTTAATTGAAAATCAGTAAGAATCAGAACTTTATCATCTGCTGTTTTTAATCTGTAGCTGAATCAGCCACCTTCTTTTACTTCGTTTTGACAGTGAAATCAATCAGAAAATCAGACGGTATAAATCTAGAGTTTGACAGAAGGATCGTTTGTGTTAACATGTGTGTTTGGAAGTCGCTGTTTATTCCCGTGCCTGTATGTTCTCACTCACAAGTCTGATTGTGAAGCCTGAATCAGGTTGTTTGTAAGTCTAGCGAGAGCCAGATTTTTTTGCACGCCATGGCCCAGATTTGGCAAACAAGCCAAAGAAAGTGTGGTTCTGACTTGTTTGCGGTTTGAGCAGATCTGTTGGGAAAGTTGTGTATAATATCAGTATGTCTTGACAGTTCCAGCTATCGAGAGTTAAACTGCGACATCTGGACCGGGTCTGGTTTCATGACTGATCGGCTGCATGAAGGATGAAGGCAATAAATCCCACCTTGTCATGAATAAGTGGAAAATAGACAGGTTCTTTTCGGCTTTGCCCTGCTGGTCCGGACAATCCCCTGGTTAAAGTGAGGTATTAAGTCACCTGCCTCGCCGTGTCTATGGGACTACAGTTGAGGCTGCTCGTAAGTGCATGTGATAAATGTGCGTTTCGTTCATGTACGTTATCCCTTTTAAAACCTCTCGACATGTTGTACCATAATCCACGTACGATGTCCCGGACATGGCTTAAAGGACGCAGTCGTTGATCCCTATCCATGCACCTCTTTATGAGCAAGTGATTAATCCCTGCGGAGAAACACAACACCAGAAGCCACACCGGGAGAGGGATTACTGGCCTCTATATTTAGGGTTTTATGTACATGAATATTGGCAGAAGCACTCTGTACATGTGACAGGCAGAGCGGACACAGAGAAGAGCACATTTACAGAATCCCAAAGCGATTCACTCACAGAATGAGATAATATACAGACAAAGGCAGCGGGGGAGGGGACAACACCTCAACAAACCGCCCGACTTCGTCAGGGAATTTTACAACATAGATTTTTTTCATAGCAGGAATAATTATAACAAGTAACAAGCAAAAAAAATAAACAATTCAAATAGCAAAACAAAAATGAAGAGGTATAAAATAACTTAAGAACTCTTTCTAAATGTGAGTACTCAGTGAGAGAGCGGATTGGGAGGGGTTGATGTGATCGCAAACGATATGCAGATGAGTTTAACATAGTTCTCACAACACAACGGAAAACAGAATGACCAACGATTCCTCCCAGTATCTCTCGTTAACGGCACTCGTTTACTTGTGAAGAACATACAGGATGCTATCTCGCTCTAAAAGCAGTTCGAGCTCTGCCGCTAGGCTCACCAAGTAGTCAGTCAGCAAAAAAAAAGAACAACTTAGTAGAATATCACTTCCAGTTAAATAAACTTTTCCTCTCATTATATATATAATATATTTATTCTGTGCAGAGTCTATTTTGTGGGATTTTTTTGTATATGTTTTGTTTTCATTTTTAGCAGTATTTCCTCGTTTTCACCAGTTTGCTCTGGTACTTGACTGAGTGTCCGCCATGACCGATGGCGTAGACATCAAGGAGGTAGCTCTTGCCCGGCTCCAGGCCTGTGATGGTTTCGGTGGTTACAGCCTTGTGCGGGTTGGCGCTGTGGAAGTATTTGCAGAGCACTTTCTCATCCCTGCGACGCGTCTCAGGTCCAGCACACTGGTTGCGTTGGCGGCGGCGCTGCTCCTCCCCGTATCCGTCAGGCACCTCACGCTGGTACACGCAATACTTGTTGCGCTCCTGCGTGCCGAGCCAGGCCACAGTGACCGATTCACACGTGCGTAGTCTGTCGAAGGCCTTGATTCGTGTATCCTCAGGGAGAGAAGGGAAGGGTCGCTTGGCATCGGCACGCGTGCTCGCTAACACCTTCAGAGCTGAAGCGCCTTTGCGAGATCCGCGTACCCGAATAAGGTACTTGGCCTTGGGCTTGGCGCGGAGCTGGAATTCACGCACTCCTTCCACGTTCTGCGAGAGCACAAGTTTACCATCGCGGCGAACCTGTACATGAACAGCATCCAGACAGGAGTGCACAGAAAGGGAAACACGCCGGTGGGAAGAAACAGGAGCAAATCGCAGCAGCTTGATGCCCTTCCTCTCAACAAATATGTCAGCCATCTTTCCATCCTTCAATTCTACGGTCTTGGGCTCAGCCTCATCCTTGGTACGGGCAAAGGTGCCGACATAGGCCGTACTAGCGTTGGAGGCTATGTTGACGGCAAACACGTCAAAGTAATATTGTGTGGCTGGCCTCAGCCCTGACACAGTAAATATGTTCTTGTTGCCAATGCAGAGCTTGCGGATGTCTGAGGTCCTGGGATTGGTACCTGGAGAACGCCACTGCTTGGAAGCTGGCACTCGGTTGGGGTTGGCATTCAAAGACCGATGGCGGTCCTTAGTGAGGTCATTCTCTCGAGAAGTAAAGCCAAAACGTGGAAAGTCAAACGGGCTGAAGTCTAGACCGGGCTTGGGTGCTACCATGAAGGAGTCATCGGTGCCCATCTTGGCCTCAGCAGCACACAGGCTTTTGAAGTTGTGCTCTTTGTTGACAACCACACAGTAGTGCACAGGTTGGCCCATTCGTGAGCCAGTAGGGGTGGGTTTCCAGGCCAGCGTGACGGTGGTACGGCCCAGGCTGGTGACGTCCACTCTGGGGTCGTAGGGCAGCTCTGGGTAGGGCTGATCTGATTCAGGTGTGGTGGTGGCATAGATCTTCAAGCTGGTGTCCTTTTCAGTGGAGAGAATATCCAGTTGGTAGAGGACCTGAGGGTGAGCTGCTGGAGACGAATGACTCCACATCATTGCCTTTGTAAGAGAAGAGCTCTGTGCCTTCACTGGCTGTTACCTGCTGCTTCTGCTGCTCCAGAGGCTCCGGCTCACCTAGGAAACACAAACACATCTGCATGAGGTTTTGGAAGAATCACAAGAGTCTCGAGAACCTTTGTGGAGCCAGACTTTTAAAGAAACTCCTCAGAAAAGTTGACATACACATGCACAGATTAAGTAAACAATTTATGATTTAGGTACCCATCATTATTTTAGCTGTTTAGATGTCTGTGCTCGACTTATCCACCCCTTACTAATTAATAACTTCTCTTCCTCACCCCTCCACTTGATTATTTGCTTTCCTTTCCTGCCTCACTTGACACCAACAGGTAGCAACAGAAAGCAACCTGCAGCTTAAAGGAAAGCTCAGTGTTGTATCATGTCAATCCTGAGGAGGTCAGTCTGACTGTCCTGAGCCTTAGTGGATGATTAGTCGTTCTTGCCATTAGCTGCAGTGTTTTCTCTCCAAACACTGCTCAACATCAGAGCCCAATTTTCACTCTGCCTTCCCCCCAAAACTCCACAGCCAAACAGAGGCGCCTTGTAGCCTCTCTCCAGCCCACAGTCCCCATCCAAGGCTTCTCCTTAAAGCCGGGCGAGAAAGCATAATATTTTGTCTGTCAACCGAAGAGAGCGTACTAAATTAACAGACAGCATGCACAAAGACGCCGTTCCCTTCGGAGGTGTTCGGCAAACATGCCAAAAAAGTTTGAGGATTATGTACGGAGACCCAGCACCAAGAACTATGTATGTCACTGTATATTTACCGTACATGTTATGCTGTATACATTTGGTCTGAGTCTGGGGTGGATGAAGATGGTAATGATGATGATGATGAATGCCTCTTCCTCAGGACCAGTGGCAAAATCCGGTCATAAAATAAACTAAGACGGAAATGTAGACATTCTGTAAAAATAAAAACCGGCACCCTTGAGTAAAAATGAATTAATAGATTAATGCAAGAGGGCTGAGAAGTGCTCTGGTACACATTACCGTATTCAAAGATGCCCTAACGCACAGTAAAACAGTAAAACAAACACACATGTTGGTCACATTATGGATTCATGTGCACATGGATGTCTTTTACACTCAGCTAGAAACAAAACACGCATGCACAACAGGCAGTCCTTTCAAATGCACACTGATAATCACAATCTCTCATTCTCTTCAGTTCTAATCCTCTCTCTAAATAAAACCACGACTCCAATACAGTGCTGGTGTGTTGTGGCACTATTTGCATTTTCAGATACGCTCCAGATGGGGAGAGAGAGAGCAGAAAAAGGGACGATGGGAGATCAGAGAGTAAAAAAAATTAGGGTATAGACCTACAGGCAGGGAAGGAGAACAGCTAACAGGACGAGAATAAGCGCTGCAACGGTGCTTTGATGTAAAAGGAAGTAAATGAAGTAAAGAAAAATCCATGAAGCCCCTTTTCTGCTTGAATTATGCACTGGTTTGATTGGACCACAAAAGAATTCCTCATAAAGTCTACACCATGTATTTATAATCTCTATCTGATCTATCGCTCCATTATTCTTCATCTTTCCAGTGTGTGGATGTAAGTTCATGAGCACATTAACTGTGGTTACACTTTGCCCAGAAACACACCCAACAACCCACCCACACACACACACACACACACACACACACACACACAATCCTACCCTGGAAAGCACCACCTCACAGACAACAAATATTTACAAATATTTACCCAGGTTCATGGTTACGCACTCAGGATAGTCAGGCTCAATGACACACAGTCTTTCCTATATTTACGTAAAATCAATTTGTGACTATTTTTACCCAACATCTCGAGGTGATTCACTGAAACTTGTCTGGTTGGCTGATTAAAAGTACACATCCCAAAGTCATTTGTTGGAGGAGTTTGTCTTTGTAGCCTAATGGTCACAAATGAAACCTAAACTAGAAAAATATCCTCTGACTTTGTCATCTGAAGACACTGCAGCGTATGAAAGGATGTCATTGCTGAATGGCAAAGCTATCCAGGACACAGTGTTCTGTACTTTAATAAAGCGCATAAGGATTGAATATCCAATTCTAATTCTGTCTTATCTTCCATCCGGAGACGGATGGAAGGAGGTATGTAAGTGTGCATTAAGCTGTAAGCTGTATTGATTGGTGATAGCTGAAGACCCCATTATCGACTCTCCATTTGGCTGTTTCTCTAGCACATATCTCTAGACTATCATTTCAGCTACCTTGTCAGGGATTTATAAATATACTTTAAGTGTAGTGGTTCAGCAGGGATATCATTCTGTGCTTGAAAATTTTCATTTAGAATAAAATTTGTGTGAAAGTAATGCAGACTACTGAAACCTGGTTGTAGTTACCTGATGCCTCTCCGCTGGCTTCCTCCGGGAGCTCCTGTAGCGTCAGCCTCCACTCAAGTGGAGCGTCACATGGAGTCACCGTCACTGACAGCGGTGTGTTGTCCTCCTCCACCACAAAATAGTACCTGCAAAAGCAACAAAACAGTTCAGGTCTGACGGCATAGGACCATATCCTGTCTTCCAAAGCAGCCGGAATAAATGTCAGTTACAATCTGACATATGTTATTGTGGCCAAATCTGAGGAAAGCCATTCTGTAGACTTGACAGGTCACAAGTTTGGTTCCTGATGGCTGATATTCAAGAAAGCAAAATTGGCTGGGGTTTTCCAGGAAGGAAGGATTAGCGTTGCTACACTAGCCAGTCACAGTCTGTAATCTGTGAGGTCAGTCCCAGAATGTCAATGTGTATGCCTTTACCTGACATGGTTGGTAGGCATTGGGTGATTATGGGTAATTATTGGCAAATGACCAATACATTACAAAAAAAGAAGTCAAAGTCAAAACTCTTCTTAGCCAGCTACCTATTTCTTTGCTACTTGATAAAAAAATAGCAACTAGTTTGAGATCCTGAGTCAATCCTGAAAGCTAGTTCTTATTTCAGGCATAGTTATGATGTTTGATGAGTTGTCAAAAACATGACATGTAGGTTAACAACGACGTTAATAATAAAACTGTCGAATGATTCTACAGGTTCCAAACCTTGTCTTGTACACATACATACTGGATAAAGGACAAAACAAAAGAATATGTTGTGGGGTGCAGTATGATGCACTAGTTGACAGGTTCCCAACCTTGGTCCTACCCTCATTTCTGTGCAGTTTGGTGTTTTCCCTTCTCCAGTTGACCCAGATTCAACTATTTAGCTACTAATCAGCCTTTCCTGAGTTGAGTAGGGAAAATAGGAAAAATAGGGTTTCAGGGTAGAACCAAGGTGGGGAACTTGTAGACTATTCCATGTTCCTGTACTCAAAAATATATTATTCTGTATATCATGAAGAAGAACTATAATGTTATAATAACACCCTAATCATACTAACTCCTCAACACTGCTACATGAGTTAACAGCAATGTAACACTCTCTATTAAGGACTCAGCTACTGAACACAGAGCTGTAATGTCGGCTTGATTACTGACCCGTCTTAGTAGTACATCATGAAAAATTAAATAGATTAACTCACTAAGGGGTGACTAAATAATGAGCTATTACTATTCGTGCACTTTCTAAAGTTCTTGCTCTAAATTTGGCGAGTACATCGGACAAAGTTGTGTTTTCAATCCCATTATGAATAAGAGTCAATGTCAAAAGTGTGGTAGACATTTTTTTGCTAGTTTTTCTGGTTAACCCAAGCACAAAATTTCACCTATAAGCCTAGATGCATAGAATATGAACCAAAGAGAACCTGTGAGACAGAAACTGTGGGAACAGTCTGGCACGTCCATATGTAGCCTATATGTTGGAGGTGATTGATTCATATGAGTTTCCACTTGTGCCCTTTGAAACAACCTTGCATATGGGGGGGAGAGAGAGAGAAAGAGAGAGAGAGAGAGAGAGAGAGAGAGAGAGAGAGAGAGAGAGCAGAAGTGCTGCGAATGTGGGTATCGTCTTTCGCTAGAGACACCTGCCTTTTTCATCAAAAGTGGTTCTCATTCACGCGCACACACCCACGTTTCCCAGCATCTCATCCATAATGCAAGCCTCCTTATGCCCTCATCAGCTGTGTGCTGCCTGTAATCGATTCCATATTCTCCATTAGGACACGTAAAACATATCCACACATGGAGCTGCGTGAAAGTCCTTCACGACTTGTAAAATGTATTACAGGACATCTATAAGGTTTAATCAGGAGTGGAGTGCAGCTCTCCCAGTGAAAAAAAAATGCAGTATTTGGAGTGAGACGGCGGTTTAGATTCTTGCATTCTTGGAAGCTCTTAGTATACACATGCAACACTCTTTAAACAGAAACGACATCTGGATGTGTGTGTGTGTGTGTGTGTGTGTGTGTGTGTGTGTGTGTGTGGGGTGTAGACATACCTCTTTGGCGTGTCCCTGAACAGGTATCCACTAATCTCAGCTCCATCGGGAATTACAGACGAGTCGTGAAACAGAGCCTTATCCCGGATCTGCATCTGGAACAGGCCTTCATCACGAGTGGGTAACTTCTGCCCAATCACACCCAGCACCAACGTCAACAACAGCACTGTGAAGCAGCCAAACACTCGCCTCATCCTGCTACAGAAAGGAAGAGACCATAAAGCATGACTGCAAAAGATTCTAGTACAGTTGTGTAATGTGTTAAATAACCTGTGGTTAAAATAAGTGGTGAATTTTGTCATTAGTAAAATCTACAATTTTTTCTTCCTGTTTTTACAATGTAGATAAATATAGCTCAGAAATGATTTCTTTCATAAGCATAAAGTCTTAAATTCATGGTCCATTTTGTAAATCTGTTTGCTCATCAGGTTGTACTCACAATCCAAATTATTTTTTCCAAATTGCAGAATTTTTTATTACAATTCTGCATTCCTTACTTCTTTGGAGCAAAAAAAAAGGCCTGCATACTTTTTCTATCAAAACACTGGTTTTGAAACAATGATTAAATGCAGTAAGTAATGTCTTGTTTAAAAATTATATAAAAAATTTGTATATAATTTTTCCATTTGTCTGCACAGATATTTCTATTTTTATTGTCATTGTTTTTATTCAGTTATAAATATATTTTCTTTTTTAAATTCTATTTTATTCTCCTTCTTATGTAACGGTCAGAAAGCATTTCACTACATCTTCATATTGTGTATATTTATATGTGAGAGAAATTAATTGGAATTAAATGCCATTGTTACATTTACTCTGTAATTACCTAGGATAGGAAAATGACTCCATGAAAAGAATCCAACAAATACAATTCACCTCAAGGAAAGTTGTATTGTTTCAGTTTGCATCGATGCGTCTTTAATTTCAACATACATACTCCAGGAGCCGAACCGGAGCGTGTGTGTGCGCATGACATGCAACGAACCTCTTGTAAAATGCACATATGGTCACATGTGGATACACAAACCTGCGTAATACTTCTCATTCATCAGATGCAGAATTGAACTTGATATTTCTGCACTGATGTAACTTTGGATATTGAAAACTGGTTCATCGACTAATTATCAGTTCCCGTGTTACATAACGATGTTGACAGCTAACACCGGATCTGCACCCGGACTAGAGTCGCCGGCGCTGAAACTCACACGCACACAGATGTCAAGCACATGTGTGTTTGTTTGTATTTGTTCTGGAGCGTTTCAGCCGTCCGGACTTGTTCATTTGTCATGTCAGCTCATTATTTCCTGGTAACTCTAAAACCAGTCCTGCGAAATTTAAAGCTGTGCATGTGCATGTGAGGGAAGTCTGTTGAGTTAAAGATCTTATTGTTGCAATAATATTAACATGTCTTTAAGGTTCAGAAAATATTTGTCAAATTTTGCCTTTTATAGCGTATTTCAATCCCTAACTTCATAAATCATTAGTCTTGCTAATCTAATAAAAAGGCATGTGGGGAAAATGTTAACTTTGCAGGTGAGTCATCAAGTATGCAGCAACATTATCTGGGAGAAATATAACACACGAGAGAGATTTAATTGAATTTCATACGAAGAAAAGCTCCAGCTCTAATTCATAACTTTTTACGAGTTCACCCCAATATGATTCTCAGCTGTGGGAACATGGTTGACTCTGATGGGACTGTGGGATGTTTTTTCCTACTCTTTTTAATGTTACTTGATTGTACATAATGCATATATCTGTGATCAATAATAAATGACAGAAGAAATGTACACTTATTTGTAATGGTCAAGGTTAAGGATACTGGTGTCTAATACTGCTAGCATTTGACTGGTTAAAACTAAAACTGATATGAGACTAACATATGTCAGTATCCACTTTATTCCCTTGTTACCCAGCATGCAGTGCTGCTCGGTGTCCCACCCCGTCACTCAGATCCTATCCTCTGTCTATTGATTGGGCCCCATTGATCGAAGCTGATGGCTAACCCTGATCCCTGCTGATATAATCAGGCTAATTATGGCAGATTAGTCCGATACTTTACTGCCTTCTTTACTGCAGCTGGAACGAGCGGGTGTCCTTTTAATGACCTCTCTTCCTCCCTCCTCCCTCTTGTTCTCTCTCTTTCTCTCACCACCACTCTCTTCATTCATTCTCTGTCTTTTTTTTGTTGTCTTCTCTTCATTCTCTTGTTCTTTCACCTCCTCCCCATGCTTTATTCCACCTTTAAAAGTCTTTCCCTTTAAAAGTCACATTCTCTGAAACCTTTTTGTTTCTTGTGGTTTGCTCAAATTTACACAAACATTCTTTCTGTTCTTCGCCACTCTCCTGGACATTGAGTTTGTCGCTGTTGGGTACTACTCAGGTTTGAATGTTAAAGGCATTCAATTTTGGAGAGAAGCATCTCTTACTGACAAAACATCACTGCAATCAAAATACATTCACCTTTTTTTATTGAAACCAGGTTTGTGGTATTTACTGCAAAACTGGTCATGTTTCTGGAACAAGGTTGTGCGCCTTAATGCAAATATGTAAAATGAAATCTGCACAACATGGGCTATGGCAAACAAAGTTAAGTGCCGAAAGGTATCCACAATGTACAGAACCATTTCTGTTTTAAGATATTCTGCACAGATTGTGAGAGGGAGGAAGGGATTATGAAGGGTATAATGGTGTATGGAGTGAGGATAAAACAGGTGTAGTGCAGACTGGGAATCACCACAGTGAACTTGGTTTTCATGCAAAGACTGAGAAAAAATGTAACGTGCCTCCCTTTCCAATGCCCAAATTGTTGTTTTGCATGCTTATGGAAAAAAGGTTGGTCTGGAATTTGTACTGAGAACTGGCAATCCTGACTGAAAGTCTTCAAAGAGCCATTTGGAAGAAAATGTGGTCATTTTTAGACTCTCATGAAATCTTAATTTTAGATTTACCACTGAGTAACTAACAGTCATTGGCTTTATTAGCGAAATAAACTTTTTGTGAAGAATAACAATCAATGCATACAACAGCTCAAAGCCCTGTGGTTACAAGGATGGCTGAGTGGTTAAGGCATTGGTTTTGAAGTTAAGATCCCAAGTTGGTAAGTAGAAGGCTGAAATCAATTTCCAAGGGAATCCCTAAAGAACCAATAAGGCTGGTAACCATCAACTGTTTAGGTTTATGTTTTAGTTAGGAGTCATGTTGGATACAAAAAGTGTAGGTCCTCATGGAACATTCAAACTGGAATTGTCAGGTTGGGTAAAGGGTTACGGTTAGGGTTAGGGTTAGAATAAGGGTTAGAATAAGAGAACATGAAACTAGGATTCTATTGTATTGGAAGAGATATGGTAAAGTTGTGGAACCGTGGTAGAGTTGTGGAACCGTGGTAGAGTTGTGGAACCGTGGTAGAGTTGTGGAACCGTGGTAGAGTTGTGGACCCATGGTTCCGCAACTTTTTAGGTTTAAGCGATATAGGACAGTTATGGAACCCTGATTTCCAAAAAAGTTCTAGATCTAGCACACAGGACATTTATGGTCCAGATTCTGACAAGGTCATAGCTGTGAGAGCATTAAACCAGGATTTTGTCAGATTCCCTAGATACAGTCGCCTTTCCCACAATGGAGGGTATTCTCTTGCTAAAATTAAACTTCAAAACAACTCCATCTGGAACAAATAACGCTAAATGTTTAATTAGAGCCAGGGAGAATGTCTGATCATAATTTGTGAGGGGATAATTTGAAGGCAGAGACGACCACAATCGTGTCAACCTTGTTTTGCTGCTGTTTTTATTTATTTATTTATATGTTCTTTAATATATTGCAGGAACAAGAACTTTTTGTAACCCTTTCGGTCATATCGAAAATGAGATGCGTGACAAGCAGAGCATGTGTGTGTGTTTGTGTGTGTCTGTGTGTTATGAGGTTGGCTGGAGGATTAAGGGAGGATAATTCTAAACAGCTTAAACTCTCTGAGCACAGTAATGGTCCATAGTGTTTGCATGACCATTACTTATCCCCTCTTAATCGCTTACATAAAAGCCAAATCGAAATAAAAATGTCAATTCCGCAACCTTTTCCCTGATCTCACTGCAACCATCAAAGAGAACAAGTATATGGATTACAATTACTCCTCACCAGCTGCGCAAAAACTGATCTAACACTGGGAACATGACTGATTGGTTTCCATTGCTAATAGTGTGATTTTCAGCCATTAAGTCACATTTAAATATTTTCGTAAAAATAGGGTTCAGAACAGTAATAAAGCACAAGTTGTTTGGTCTCTAAGTGTCCATGTGCAAATGGTCAAAGCTACAAACACACACAATCGGTCATTAATTAATTGTGCTTGTTTGGAAAACGTGTTATCCATCACTGGCTGGATGAAAGAGTTCAATCAGCTCAGATCGACAATGTCTTTCATCAATCACTCAGTGAGTCGATTCATCTGCGAGCGGTGTTAATGTGCCGTAAATCGCCTTTTAACCAGGACTGGCTTAGTGTAGCTATTCACTGGAGACTTTGGTTATTCCTAGCAGGTTGTTAGGACACACACAGACACACACACATGCACATACATACACACAGATGAGGAGCACATGTAGAGAACATACACAGGAGCGGCACCAACGGTGCGGAAGCACATGGGCATTTCCACATGCCAATCACGCTCCAGTAGCGCTGCCCACAAATGCCAGAAAGCTATCATTACTAACATGTGTATGTGTGTGTGTGTGTGTGTGTGTATGTGTGTGTGTGTTATTCATACTGACTACCGGGGATATTCGCAGCTCAGGGTGTGTGTTCTGATGCACACAACACACACATACACAGACAGTGGGGTAGAAGAGAAAAAAGTGAGGAGAGCAACTTGGCATCAAAACTTGGCATTAACACAATATTTCTCTACAACAACACTGATCACAATCTACACTTTGGAATGTGTGCAGGAAAATATTACAACGCCACAGCACACGGAAATCCAGAGGACATAGAAGGACAGAAAAAAACAGAGTTTGGGGTTTATCCAGCATTCCAAGACTATGGTGCTTAAAATTCCTATTTTATCTAAATTACAAATCTGGACAATAACATTTATCATTATTGCTATTCTGGACTGTGAAAGGATGCAAAGGATGGCAAAGGAACAGCAACAGCTTCTCCCATTTTCTCACTTAAGAGCTCTGGACTTGATTTCAATTGAACTGCCAAACCAAAGTGACACCACTCCGCCTGGACAGCCAAATCACACACACACTAGCTAGAGAGAATTATGGCTAACGCTAAAGCTCCTGAGACACCACTGGAATGCTGCACTGCCAGGCTCTCGTCCTTCTTGGCCAGCACTCAGGGTGGCGTTTGCAGAAGCTAAACTTAGAGAGAGTTTGGTGAAGTTTGTTACATGACTGTTTACACTAGGCTCACACAGTAAAATGCCATTAGTGTGTAAACCTCAAACAACACAGGGGTGCTGAGTATGGCACAAGGCACTGCACTGCAAACCACAGATCTTCATAGTTGTTCGCATACATGTGTCCATTGTGAAGTTGTAGCCAAATGATGATCTAGCTTTTTTTGTACTGTCAGATCAAATCTTGAAAGGCATACAATGTGGCATACAATCTTAGGGAATATAGTACTGAACTGTCACTGGGGTTATTCTCTCAAGAGCTGGTCCTTTGATTTTTTTTACCTGGAAACATGGACATAGGTTACATTGGAAAGTAATGTAAAGTACATAAATACACCAGAATATTATTATTTTTTGATTAATGAATTTAAGGTAGACTGAATGCTTCTTTTTAGGTAAAAGATATTTAGGTAAAAGATATTTAGGTAAAAGATATCAATTAAGCTTACTAATGGTACAAAAGGTACACCCTTGAAGGTACCACCAGACAAGGTAAGGTACAGTTTAATACACTTTTTCTAAAAATGTGTCAATGTGACCTTCCAAAATGATCTGCTTATATAGAGGTGGAATTAAAGACAACCCTGATCTAAAAGGGATGCATCAGTCCAACATCTCCATTTTTAATACTACACCAATATCAGATCTCCAAGCCAATACCCAATACTGATCCAACACTGACATCCTCACAGTAAGTATCGGTTGCCAAGTTATTTGATCACAGGCAGGTTGGTGGCCTGCTGTAAGACAAGCTGTGTCCTTATTGTCACACACATTCACAGCATAATATTCATCAGTGGATTAGACACAATACTAGGCCAGAGTATTAGAGTGCTATGGATAATGAATGGCTGCATCCTTAAGTCTTATCTACGATGTACACAATAGCGTGGATGGAAAAATTAGTTGTCAGTCGGTTCTAAGTGAGTCAGATTGAGAGAGGTGAGATAAGATGTGTGAACAATTGTAGCTCAGTGCATAAGGTTATGTTCCAGTGGCCCCAAGGGTATGAGTCAAGAGGCGCTGTTGACCGGGAAGAGGGAAGAGATCAATAGACCAAAATGGCTAGCTTCATCAAAAACATGGGCATCTCCATTATTAAAATTAAAAGCGTGAACAAATGTCTGGTCAATCACGCTTTTGTTTCGAAGTGTGGGGGAGAGAGAGAGAGAGAGAGAGAGAGAGAGAGAGAGAGAGAGAGAGAGAGAGAGAGAGAGAGATCTGTTCTAGCTTTTCAGTCTGAGTTCTCAAAATCCTGCTAAGCTTCAGTTCTGCCTAAGTCAGCATTTCCCTGCTCTAAAATAGGTCTTAGTCACTTCAGCCTCAAGTGAAAGCTTGCTGCACATCACCATATCAAGACCAAGGTGACAAGAAGGCACAGTGGGAATCCGGTCCATGGCCGCCTTTTCCGTGTTTCCACTCAGAGAGCACAGAGGCACCGTTCAGAGGGTGTGTGAGCAGTGTGTGAGAACCGTAAGCTGAGCTGTTTGTATGGAACCCGCTGGGAAAGAGCATTCCAGAGGGAATATTCAGCAGCATTACGGGCTGAACAGGTATGGAAATGAGGGGTAACAGAGTGAAAAGAAGCAAGTGGGAAACCCCTGATTCTGTACCTATAGAACTTGACACGGGGACCTGGGGAGCAGTGCGACCCAAACAGTGACCCAAACAGGCGCTGCATACCGACGGCGTCCTGTCACACTTGCCGGACACACACACGGCCATTGCAACAGTGGCGGGATTCTTTCTGCACAGCAGTTTTCATATGCAAATGGAGGGTTTAGATACGCTATGTGACACAGGCCTTGCCCATTTTCACACTTTTGTTCCACTTTTCATTGCCTCTCTGAGAAAGAGCATGGAAGAGAGCGAGAGAGAGAGAGTGAGAGAGAGAGAGAGAGAGAGAGAGAGAGAATGCAGGAACAATGACTTGGCCTCGCTGTTCAATACACTTATTCAAATCCTCTCCTCTCTGTCTGCTTTTTCTTTACAGAGTGAACAGAAAATATCACTTTTACCAGGGCAGGTCAGGCAGGCAAATAAATAACTTAAATAGTAATAGTCAATTAATTATTCTGGTAATACTAATAGCAAACTAAAAATAAATAATGAACAAACTGGCTTATTAGATACACTAAACAAAAATGAACGAACATACAGATGTGACACATACAGATACAGATGTGATGTTATTTAGCTTCCTAAAACAATTTCTTTTCTTTTTTTCATTTCGATGAAAACAATAGACTAAACACACAAGTCAAGTTTACCTGCAAGTCAAGCTTCAACTTTTCTTTCATTACTGCAAACCAAATGACATTTTTATTGCAGCTGGACTGATGAAATGGTATTGTGTTGGTTGGTATAGATGATCGAGGTTAAGGAGCAGGGTTAGACTCTCCGAAATAAAGACGACACTGTATTTTTGATTCCTGAGCTTAAAAAAGCAACAAACAAAAACAGTGTAAATGTAGCATCAGCAGTACAACAGCTCTTCTTAGCTTCCTCTGTAATCATCTATCTGTAGCATAGTATTATATTTACCACCACAGTGCCTTAATATAAACCCGTATTTTTCTACCTTTCTGTTTTTTAGGCTAAAAAAAAAAATCTGTCAACCCTGACTGACAAAATCAATTAAAATGTCTTTACTGTATAGGGGAAAAGAAAACATTTAATCACTCTGGTAAAATGACGAAGGTTTTAGTTTAGAAATGTGAGGAGATGTTAGCAGGCGATGCTAGTCGCTTTTTAATTGCAGTTTCCGTCACCTTCCTGGCCATGCTCCAGCAGTTCCTGTCAGAAAATATTCAAAGGCTTTGAAACATGGTGTAAGAAGGGATAAATAAAGGCTGAAATGTTTTAAAACGATGAATGTTGTGGAGAGATATGAGGACGGAGCGCCGCGGCTGCTGGCGGTAACGGGCAGGTCAGTGATGAGAGCGCGTGAGCCACCGAGCCGCAGCCTCGCGCACAGAGCGCGCTTCCTGCCTGCTTTCCGCGTGCGTGCAGTTTCACCTGTGTTTAAAAGGCTGTGCTTCTTCCTCCTCTTCCTCCTCTTCCTCCTCTTCTAACTCTTCTTCCTCCTCTTCTTCTTCCTCCTCTTCTTCTTCTTCTTCTTCTTCCTCCTCTTCTTTCTCCTCTTCTTCTTCTTCTTCCTCCTCTTCTTCTTCTTCTTCTTCTTCATCATCTTCATCATCTTCATCCTTATCTCCCCCACCTCCTCTCGAAACCGCATCCCGGTGCATGAGGCTGAATTAAAAGCGCGTGCGAGCTCGGGCTTGATTGAAGCGCGCCTTTAACTCCCGGAGTTGTAAAAACCGCAGAAGAAGAAAAACACACACACACACACACACACACACACACACACACACACACACACACACAAGGTTCCCTCGCGCACTGGCACGAGTTTCAAAGGGAGCAGTTTAGTGCTCGGAGAGTCCCGAGCTATTTTTTCCCCCCTTCCTCGACATGCCCAAAGTTTTCCTAATAAAGGAAATTTACGAGATTTCTTTTAAACCACGCTTAGAACGGAAATGCAAAAACAGGGAACACACTAGGCTTTAAAAAAGAGAGTGTCTCGAATGCAGAGTGCATTCAGGAAACTTTGCAATCTTGCGAAAAGGGTTAAGGATAGGGTATTCCCTGAAGAACCCAAAACATTCAGTTATGAATAAGTACCCTTGGTTTTTGCATAACAGCTGATGCATGCATGCATACAAAAAAAAAAAGTAGTTGTGGGACAAAAAGTAATGAAACTGTTTCAATGCAATGAGATATTGTAAAACACTTTACCTTCTCCTGCTTTATTTGGCCCAGATGGATGTTAAATCTGCTTCCCTGATAAAAGTCAGTTACTTTTGATCCCCTCCAGCTGCGCGAGATCTTCAGCTCGAACGCATTACAATAAAAGATAAGCAAACAAACAAACTCACAAACCGATGCCCGTCTAGGAGTGAACTTAATAGAGAAGTGTGATAACTGTAAAGTTTGTCCTTAAGGTTGTTGTGCAGTAGATTCCTCCTCTCACTTTTGCACACCGGACTGAGTGTGTGATGCGATGCGCGGCGCGCTGCTTGCGGCTCTGACCGGGTTTGCGCTCGCAACAAACTCCAAACTGAGAGACAGGGGGTTTATCCTGAGCTTTCTCTCCCCTCTGTTATTCACACTCTGACTGAACTGAAGTGAGAGAGGGCAGAGAGCTGACGAGCTCTGGTTCCGTGCGCTCGCAAAAGCGACTCCCATGAGCCTGCCCACTTCGTACACACATACACACACACACACACACGCACACCATTGCCCGATCTCCATCTACCAAAAGAAATGACCTATATCTGTCCCCTGCTCCGTTCTTCATAAATAAAGGTGGCAGAAAAGTGTCTTTACTCATCATGTCATTTACATACTCAATCATCATATAATCATTACTACTGAAGATTAAGCTTAGTTAATAGCACTTGCAGTAAAGAGTTTCATCCAACAAGCATCTACATTAAATCAGGCTTATACAAGTATAAGCAGTGATCGTATTATATATATATATAAACTAGGTAAGGTTTTATTTACATGAATATTACAAAATATTTCCAAAACCTGTGTAGCTGTGTAGCAAATCTAGTTGGTCACACACTCTGAGACAAAAACAGTACTGGACTGGACCTTTTCTTGTTGCTGGAGTGGTCACTTAATCATTTGTACCTTTAAAATATCTCTTTCACTTGGACATATGGGTATAGTGTACAGTGTTTAGTGTAAAAACTACAAAATTTAGCTTTCTACGTAAAATATACATATTAAAATATCAATCCAGCAGCAGTAAAAGGTACAGTTTACTATCCTTTCGTACTTTTGCATAATTCTTGCTGCAAGTTTCCAAGAAGTTGCAAATTCTTTTTTTTTCCCCAAAAATAACCTTCAAATGAATGTAAATCTTTTTGGGTGGAACATTTCTTTTAGGCACCAGCAAGGGAAGCACAAATGGTTCTTCCATACTGTCAGTATTTAGTTATTAAAAAGTTATTCATAGCATTATGAAGTGTTCTGGAGCTTTCTATGCATGTTAAGATTTTGTAAAATGGAAGATGTTAATGGAAGTTTTCTACGGTTCGTCGCTAATCATTCATGTGGCATGAATCTTTGCAACAAGGCCCCTGGAGGCTATTTTTTTTCGTCTAGGGAGCTTTTAAGTCCAGGAAACTTCTGTTTTTGAAGTAACCAGTACTATTTTGTGTTCTTGAACTTGACATGCCGTGATGAGCTGCAGTCTAGAGAACCCATAATCTAGATTAGTCAGCATTCCTGCTGTACACTTTGCCTTATTAAAGGGTGTTCATGTAAGACTGGGGATCCCCCGTATCTGTTTACTGTAAACGGGAGAGTCAAGCCATTTTCCCCTGCAGCCACAGGTAGCACACGACTCCTGAGATACAGTCTGGATTCCAAACAGCTTTATATCAGCTATACAGGGTACAGAAACTATTTTATAGCCTCCTCTATGTAGTGCACCTATGTAGGGAGTAGGGAACTGTTTGGAATGGAGCCACTGACAGGGCCTCTGTGTGTGAATGAGAAAGTCAATTAGGGGCAAAGAAAGAGAGAGGAAGAGGGAAAATTCCCACGTCTTCTTTACTTGCTCTTTGTCTTCCTCTCTTTTGTGTCTTTGCTTCGTTTTTTTTTTTTTATTCGGTTCTACAAACAACACTTTGCCATGCTGGGGTTATGTGAGGAATGCCTTGTTTTCCTCAACGCAGCCTTGTCAGGTATACGACAAGGTAATTATATACTTTGTACTTTAATGTTGCCCTATGACATACAATTCATCATTCTCAGAAAAAAACACTTAGCTATATCTAGCAGAATTTCGAGTCAAAATATTTCTGACACCAGAAACATCTAATCTTCAGCCTAGCAAAGATGGCACATGATTTGCATATTAATCTTCATCATTAACACGTGAACGTCGATGGTGACGTTTTATTTTGGAATTAAACAACATCTTCATCTTCATCTGAACATCCCGTTCAAACCCAAACGGCTTCAGGCTTCATGCTAATACTTTCATTAACGTCACTGCAACTTTCTACGTTGGACCTTTCCCATTAATGTTAAACATCGCTGAAAAACATGCCTTCTGTCTTTAGTACCTAAAAGTAATACATGTCTATTATCATTTATGTTTGAGATCACCGAAAGTGTCTCCTATTACTCACCATTGTAGCTGCACTAGCGATAACAGTGCCTTTCTTATAACACCAGTCAGCACCAACCAACAAAACTACAACATACTCATCACAAATATTTCAATCCAAACGTATTTAATATGTTTCAGGGTAGAGTTTAAATACTTTCAACTCTTGTAACAGTTCACCACTGTTTGAGATGAAATACGATCACTTTTTGTTGACCGTCCTACAACAGATTCAGTAGCAACCAATGTTTCTCACACAGATATTCCGAGCAGACCCAAAGGTGCGAAACCCCCACAGTGGCACTCTTTTGTGTGCACCCCTGTTGTAACCCAGGGAAAGTAAATATTTAAAAAAGATAAGACCCACCAGACCAAATTCTGCCTCTGACGGAAGGCAATTATGGCTGTATTTATGGCTTGTGAAGGCCATGACTTCTTCAGGACCCATAAAGTCTGTTTATGATACTCGAAAACAGAGTAAAGTGTTTATGACAGCACATAACGACAGGCATTTACAAACCATGAATGTGTGAAAACTAGCTGATTTATTCTGGGTTTGTTTTTGTTTTTTTACCTCTTTAAGAGTATGTCTATCTCTATTTGAATTTTCTGTCCTATTTTCATTTTATTTAATATCTTGATTTTTTTTTATAGAAGTGTGGCCTCGGTGCACTAGCGCCATCTAGTGATGAATGTTTTCATGATACAAAATGTGGAGAAATGGAAACTAGATCGTTTTTGTTGAGTTTCTGTCCTGATATTAGACTGGGAGTGATGCCACGATTATAGATTTTCTACCTTTGTAATTAACCTGATAAGGTTATGGAGCCTGTAGAGCTGACAAAAGGAAATTTTGCATTAAATTTTAAACAATTATTTTCTTGTTTTTCTGTGGCGTATTTAATAGTTTGCATTTTTGCCAGCATTTTAAATTTTCTAGAGGTAAGATTTGCAAATAAAAATATAATTTTCATTACAAAAATAAAGAGATTTTAAAACGTTTTGAGATTTAAAAAAAAAAAAAACATAAATCAAAAATCTGAAATACAAATTCTCATTCATTTAAATCCATAATTTCTAATTCCATATAAGACCCTAGCATTTGGATTTGTAATTGCATTTCATATCGAGTGTGCACGATTTAATAAATAAATTCGAAATTAATTTGTAGCATTTTGTATTGTTTTTACAGTGTCTTGACATGTTCAGACATATTGAAAGGAAATGAACCTCCACTTTTAAAAATGAACTGCATTTACAATACAGTTTATGAATGAAGTCAATCAAAGAGTCACTCAAAACATGTGAGCAGGACGATGTTTAGAAAGAGGTGAAGTCTGATGAAAAGAATATATGACTTTATTCACTACCGGATGCCTGTTGGATGTCCACTAACAGCCCTGTGCTCTTTGACTTGAATCCTGTCGTTCACGTCATCAGTGGTTTCAAAGAGCGTCACTAAAATTGGTGCTTACAGATGCCAGAAAGTTCCACAGCGAGTCAAGAATCACTTCAAGAAACAAGAACACATCGATTTAGATTGAAGAGTTCTTGGAAACCTCTTAAACACTAGTAGATAAAGCAAGCCTCATGTAGCACATTGTGCTATTTTAACATAAATTTCAAATCAAATGAAAATTAGGGATATTTAGAAAAGCTAAGTCAATTTCTGCAGATTTTTTTTTCTTTCCAGGTTGGAGTGTGTAATCTTGGTATTCTTATACGTTTTATTAACTATTAAAACAAGTTTTGTAGTTGTAATATAATGATGAAAAACAAACCTTCGTATATCTTGAACACTTTTCATGATTGAGAGCTATTTCAGAAAGACTCACACCGACCCGGCACCTGCGTCTGACTCTCAGTCTCGACTCCTATCCCATGAGAGATGAGTTGCAGCCTCTGGAAGAGTTGCATGTGTGTGTTTGTTGCTCAGCATTGACATTGTGTTGATGTCGTTCTGAGGTTTGTGTAGCCTAATTGGAGCACACTGCTCTGAGGAGAGTCAAGAACTGATACCTTATCTTAGTATAATGGAATGTGGAAGAAGCTTCTCACACCACTTGAGTGATAACAGAGACAGGAGGGATTTGGAGGTAGCGTTAGCCATCAGAAACACTCGAAAACACACAGACACACGCACACACACACACACACACACAACACACACACACGCACTCACACAATTCTCCATCTGTGTCTGCTTTTCTGTCTCAAACAGATCCTACCTCTGCAGCCCTTCAGTTTTGTGGAATGCTGAACGACAGGATGCTCATCGTTCAGTCTAACGGTTCGAACTGTCTAATCATTAACTCTTTCAACCACGTCTCCACGGTGACCTGCCCTTCTGTAAACAGACTGCACAATGTTTATGGTTTCCTCTTCCTCCCCATTTTGGCTTATGGGCACAATGGAGACAATACACGACCTTTGACCTTCACCCTTATTGCCCCTGTCAATGCAAGTTTTTACTATGTGAACCCTAAAAAACATGCAAAAACATGCGTGTGCATCCTTTAAAAAAAGGGAAAAAAGAAGTGTCTGAATGAAAAAAAAAGGATTTTTAAATATTAGCAATTAAAAAACAAGAATGTTTTCACTGTCTGTCTTGAGCGTCACATGTTCTCCTCATGTCTCTATGGGTTTCCTCTGGGTTCTCTGGTTTCCTCCCACCTTCTAAAAACATGCCAGGTGAGGCTAAATTGCCCATAAGTGTGGATGAATGTGTGAATGCTAACCCTACAATGGACTGGTATCCAATCTAGACTGAATTCCCAACAGTATCCCCTTGATCCTGGTCAGCATCATGGTGGATCCAGAGCCGATTCCAGGAACAATGATTGTGAAGCTGAATATAATTATCCAATCTATTAATAATCACTGTCGTACAGCTCTAATATATACTTTATACATCCTGATCCATGAATAACGAGAGAACGGACGGAAAATCTTCACAGATTTTCCTGCAACCAAACCAATGACTTTCAAAATGATTTTTAAAAAATAATAAAAAGTCACACAAACAATTTTAGAAGATGGAACCATTACATTCTCTTACATGAAGACAATAAGTAAAAAAAAATACTGTCATTTTAAGATAAGTGCAATATATATTACGAATGATTCAGCATTCGTTTCTAAAATATTTATGAACTGTTTATAAACGTGTTATTGTACAATGGGGTCCTATAGTCTGAGATTTGAATTGAATACAATATTGTTCATTACAGAATCTATTATCAGCAATAACCTGAGTGAAAAGTGGAGAAATATTCCTATAAAATTCCTTCAGTATTTTTGGTATTTACATTGATCATGTACATCATGCACTCGAGCAGGCATCAACCACGGGATTCTGACTGACCACATTTTCCTTTTTTCAGTGCAGTGATATAGAAATAGTACCAAATATTAAAATATTCAATATTTATGATAATGAATCTTTCCTGCAATACACCTCTTTAAAAAAAGGTTTGCCTTAAATCCATGAACATTAAGTAGCATGCATTATTGCCTTGTCAAATAGCTTCTTTTATTCTAGATAACATATTTATAAAACATAATCTTTGACAGAAAAAAAATCAGTCTGATTAAAACTGCACAAATGTATTTAACGTAAACGTTCTTTAAAACGTTCTTTTTTCTTGTGGGAAAGAATTTTAATCCGAACCCTGGCGTTCAGGATGCACCGATAGTTTCCCCTTTCTGTCTTTTTTCACACACACTTACAAACTCTCCAGGTAATGGCAGCAAGCCACACAAGCCTCTGAGGCAAGCATAAACATTTGCTCTCTCTCACACAGAGATAACATTGCTCCGGTGTCTGTTGACATGAGCGGTTAGCTGGCTTCCAAAATTAGACGCTCTTTTTTCAAAGTTTCCTTTTCTCCTGGGAAAGATGAGAAGACACTGTGAGGGGAAAAACAAAGTGGTAGGAACCTCGACTGGGTCCAGATGAAAGGGGAAAAGACGAGCAAGACTCCAGCGTCTCGACTTCATTTGATTATCCAATAAGTGTGCAGTTTGGTAGAGCGCAATTTTATCTCGTTATCCAATCAGGCTGTTGCATGCCAGTGATTCCAGAGTCAGACTGCAGGCTAAAAGATGAGTGAGAGCCATGCAAACTTCATTTCTAGGCAAACCTACACCCACTCTTACACTCCCAGCAGGTATAAGTGTGTGTTTGCGTGATTGTAAGAGCCTGGATCTCAAAGAAAAGCAAATCTATCTGATAAGAATTATCTGAAGGTTTCATCATAAACAGTTCCATGTGAGAGCAAAGAACGACTCTGTGCCAAGTGTGTATTTAGAAAGACAGAATATACCGAATTGTCTCATCTAAACATCTAACATGTGTATTTATAAAGACAGAATATGTCAAATTGAGGCATCTAAACATTCTTAGAAGTGATCCAGGATATCATCAGAAGTTCTGAGAGCAGAGGCCTTCATGTTCATGGTGGCAACTGTGGAAGGAAGCACTACAAGGAACATGAAAGCACACTAAAGACAGAAGAATGGGGTCAGGAGGGAGAGAGAGAGAGAGAGAGAGAGAGAGAGAGAGAGAGAGAGAGAGAGAGAGAGAGAGAGAGAGAAATGAGGACCATGACAAAAACTGCTTTTATGATCTAATGAGAAGTGATGTGGTTTTCAGGAATCAACTCAGCTGTTCTCGATTCAGAAGCCTGGGCTCTTTTTTAGTGACTGACATTTCATGAATTTATTTTTTTATTGTTGGGGGTTCGATTCCCGCCTCCGCCATGTGTGTGTGGAGTTTGCATGTTCTCCCTGTGCCTCTGGGGTTTCCTCCGGGTACTCCGGTTTCCTCCCCCAGTCCAAAGACATGCATTGTAGGTTGATTGGCATCTCTAAATTGTCCGTAGTGTGTGATTGTGTGAGTGAATGAGAGTGTGTGTGTGTGTGCCCTGCGATGGGTTGGCACTCCGTCCAGGGTGTATCCTGCCGTGATGCCCAATGACGCCTGAGATAGGCACAGGCTCCCTGTGACCCAAGAGTAGATCGGATAAGCGGTAGACAATGAATGAATGAATGAATGAATAATGATAATAATGATGATGATGATATTGATGATGATGATGATGATGATGATGATGATAATAATAATAATACAGTGGCTCATGTTCGCCTCGCACCTCCAGTGTCCTGGGTTCAAGTCTCGCTCCCGTTCACTGTGGCTGACTGGAGTCTCTAAATTGCCCGTAGTGTGTGATTGCGTGAGTGAATGAGAGTGTGTGTGTGCCCTGCGATGGGTTGGCACTCCGTCCAGGGTGTATCCTGCCTTGATGCCCGATGACGCTTGAGATCCAATGATAGATCGGATAAGCGGTACAGACAATGGAATGGAATGGAATGGAATAATAATAATAATAATAATAATAATAATAATAATAATAATAATAATAATAATGTTTAAAATAAAATGAAACATAATACAATTGAATAGAATACAAATAAATATAATAAAACTAAAGTGCAAAGTGCAGACAAAAACAAACAAAAATGTTTTTGATATCCAGGCAGTACTGTGAGATCTGGAAAAAAATTCAAATGCCTTTAAATCTATACACAACAAATCAAACAAAATGGTATTTACAGATTAGTCAGAAAAAGAACTGGAACATCTTAAAAAGTAAATAAATCATCATAAAAAAGGGAATTAACAAAAAAGGACTAAATAATTAAACAAATAATAAAGAACAAAAATTCAAATCAATTACAATAAAATAAATATACTATTTAATTAAATACAGTTAAATTAAAAAAAAAAAAACTGCAACCTCTGAAATATATATATATATATATATATATATATATATATATATATATATATATATATATATATATATATATATATATATATATTATATTTAAAGAAAATTAAATTCAATATGCAGTAAAAACTCTCTATATACATTAAATACACGTGTTCCTCTCTCTTCAAATATTCTTCAAAGGCCATGACATAGTTTTGTAAGATCGCTTTGGGCAAAATGTGTGTTGTGAAGTAAATAATGTAATGTTGTGAGAGTCGACGCCTGGCAGCTTCCACATGCAGTTAGTGTGCTGCTTCTTTTAGTAACACATTATCCCTGCAATCCATCAGCGAATAGGTCATACTAAGCCGTAGGTCCTCAGTCAATATGACAGCGATGAGCACTGAGGTGTTTGGAGTGGCGTGTCTGTACATTCCAGGACCAGGATATTTCCTACTGATGACCCCTCGCTTGGAATTCTGGAACCAGGTGACTTACAGATCAAACTCAAACTTGGACGCCATGAAGCTGGACTATGACTATAAAATATGAAATGTATAAAATGTCTAAAAATCAATAGTGTAAACAAAGTAATAAAAGGAACCTGGTGATAGTTAGTGGTTAGCGTAGGTGGTAACACTGTAGTCTGCTCAGGATCTCTAGAAAATCCTGAAAAGTTAAACATAACTAATGAATCTGGATAAATTATTTAAAATATCAGTCTTGAAATTAGTTTTAAAAAATGTAGTAAAGTACAACACAATAGCTCTGAAACACATTCAATACTTTTAGATTGAAATATTTTTGATGTGTTTATTGCATTTAGTCCTGATTTGATATGCTTGGTGCTGTATTTGAATGTGATGGCACAAATTTAGCAATAACAAGTTTTGCCCTTAGCTCCTAAAAACAAGACAGTAAGAGTAAGAGCTTATTTTCTTACTCAGCATTTTATAGCGGTGTTCAAAGTCATATTTACCTGACGTTAGTGGAGACGTTGGGGCAAACAAAAAGCTAAATTCTGGGCCAAAAGTTTCAGAGACTGGGTTCAGAGGAGGACAGTGGTGGATGAAAGGGTTTAAGGCTCTGGGCTACTGGTTAGAAGGTTGGGGGTTCAAGCCCCAACACTGCCACAACTGTCCCTGTTGGGCCCTTGAGCCAATCCACTGGCACTCTCTGCTCTAGGGATGCTGTCTCATGGCTGACCCTGTGCTTTGACCCCCAATTTCCTAACAAACTGGGATATGCAAAGAAAAGTGTGTTGTGATGTACATGTGACAAATAAAGGCTTCTTTTCATTATTTAGCGATCTACAAGCCTAATGGTGTAATTAGGGTCAGAGTTTGAGCAGACTGTGCAGATGAGGAGCTAAAGCAGTAAAGCACCGCTGCATGACTATCTTTACTTAGAGAGTTAGTGAGCATTAAATCCCACTGATACTAGAATCAGGAGTTGAATAGCACTGTAGGTAATGTAGAAAGATGTGAACCAAAGTGACACCAATGAAGCTCCAGTATTAATAATAAACATTAAAGGTTTATTTTTCTTTATCTTTGACGTGGTAATAAAAAAATTCAACTCAATATCCCATGTCAAATCACTTCAGCAGCTGTGTGATAGGTGGGGTTATGTAGACGGGGTCAGATATCATTGCAAAACACAAGACCCAACATTCATAAGCAGTGTTTTTTTACTGAAATTTTTTATTTATTTCTATCGATAATGCTCTTATTTTTCAATTTACAGCTTTACACATGACAGACTGTGTGGTAAAGCAGAACAGTTTATGTGTCTGTGTGGGAAACAGAGCAAGAAAACAGTTTACGTTCAGTACAAGCCAAACGTTTTAGTGCGCTCCAGCCGAGCGCGTACACACGCGGAACGAGTCTGAGATGTTTATGAGTTTCAGACATCAGTTATCCCAGTGAGATGCTCCGGCTTTATGAGATTTGTGGTCACCATAGGATCGGCTGAAACACAACACCACAGTTTGTCCCTAAAATGCACCCAGGCAGTAAAAACGACTTTAGCAAGATATGATCCAATAACAACACAGGGCTGATGTGCAGGCAGCTGTGAGCGAGTACAGGAAATATGTGGAAACTGAAACACTAGCAAGCAGTGGACATTTGGACGTTAAAATAAAATCTGTTTAGTGAAGCATTTCCTCAGATCATGGTCATAATCCATAGCTGTCCAGACAACACGCAAGTAGACGATATAACCTGATGAATTTATGCCTGTTATTTATGTAGATTATGTCAGGTTATGTCAAGACAAGAAATGAAAACAGAAACGCAGAAATGTTGCCTAGGCTAGGACGCAGAGAACGAGGAACTTGCAGAGGTGCCATTAGTTTGTTACAGAATTGTAAAATTTACTTTCACCTTTTAGAACCAAAGAAATCTTTTCTTTTCACAACATTTTCAAACCTCACAACATTTCTCTATAATCATATCCTTGCAAAGTTATAAAGTGACAATTTAGTATCAGGAACTCACTAGCTAGTTTATACAGTCAAGGTTATTAGCATGCTAGCAAAAATTTGAGAAAGCTGTTGTTACTTATGCTGAGTAAGCTTGAGATGCTTGAGATTTTTCAACTTGTAATTCCCTGCCTATAGCCAGTAAAAAAAAAAAAAAAAAAAAAAACTCTAATTTTTAACTCACAGTTTTTAACATATAGCAGCTCCTTCCCTGTTTACAGAGTGAGCTCAAATCAAAATGGCCACTTCTCTACTTTGAAAGTAAATTTGTTAAGTACATAATTGGCTTCAGATCAGTTAATAAACAGACTCAGTATTTGGTAAAATCTATAACACTGATCATACTAGCAACTGTTCTGAGAAGGAAATCATCATCATCATCGCTAGTGTTATCCAGCTAGCTTGTTGCTAAGCGACTCGCTTTTGTCCACTGTTTTTGCTGTACTGCAATTTCAGCCCATGAATGTTTAAGTTCATTACAGTATACAAGATTGTTCAGCCAATCAGGCTTGTAACTGTAAAAGTGCAGCTGAACTTTTCAAGCTCTTCATGTGCTCTGACGGGAAAAAACAAAACAGAACGTTACAGCTTACCAGGCACCAGGAAGGCAGTTTTAGCCCTAGCTAATGTTTTCCTACTTTCCTCAGATCCTTAGTAAAAGGGCATTATTTAAACCGATCAGTAAATAAAATCAACTAAATTTCATTTCTATCTGAGTGAAGAGTTTTTAGCCTCTCCTCACAGACACTGTAGTCCATACACTTCACAGTTTCCCTACCATCGGCCAGCTCGAGTCATCTTGAAGAATTTCAGAGAGCTTTCATGCATCATATTTATCCAGGTTTAATTCCATACAGTAACTTATACAATCATTTGTACGACCAAAAATTAATTAATTAATTTATTTATTTTTGCTTGATTTATTAGTAACCTTCATAAACAACTCAGTATTTCAAACCCAAAAACACTTCACTTCACAAACACTGCCCTAGATATCAAGGCCTGACGAGCTTATGAGCAGGTTGATGGAAAATGGTTGCTCAGGCTTAGATCGCACTCTAGTGGTGTATAAGAGAAGCGAACTGTTCCTTAGTGATCAGTTTGTTTGAAGAAATGTAGGGAAAGAACCGAGTATCATGAATCTCAGAGATTTTGTGAAATGGTCCTCGCATTAAAATCATTTTAAGTCACTTTAAAGACTTCAGTATGTGTAGTTAATAGGCCACAAGTTTATCTGTCACTGTATCCTACACATACTCATACACAATTAGTTACCAGTTTATTAGACTCTACATAAGAGGATCTACTATACTGGTGACGTCAAAGCATCCAATAAGTCAAGGTTTAAGTGCTTTAGAAAAATTTATACCAACCATATTATAAGTGATATTAAAGTTAAATAAGACTTATGAACATGTATTAAAACATTAATTATTATGACAAACTTAATAGAAAAAAACATGAAATAAACACACAGGTATATAATATCTATCTATCTATCTATCTATCTATCTATCTATCTATCTATCTATCCATCCATCCATCCATCCATCCATCCATCCATCCATCCATCTATCTATCTATCTGTCTGTCTGTCTATCAGTCTGTCTAGACATACATTTCCTACTTCCACATATTTATTTAGTAATTAAATTATTTTAGTTTAATAGTGAATTATTTTGATGCTGTGTGTCTTTTTTACAGAAATTACTCCAAATGTTTTTGCACACATGATGCTAAAATTTTTTTATTATATTTCAAGAACTTAATTATGGATTTGTAAGTTTATTAAAGTGTAAAGTACTGAATATGACTGAATATACAGCGATCAGCCATAACATTATGCACACTGACAGGTGAAGTGAATAACACTGATTATCTCCTCATCATGGCACCTGTTAGTGGGTGGGATATATTAGGCAGCAAGTGAGCATTTTGTCCTCAAAGTTGATGTGTTAGAAGCAGGAAAAATGGGAAAGCGTAAGGATTTGAGCGAGTTTAACAAGGGCCAAATTGTGATGGCTAGAGGACTGGATCAGAACATCTCCAAAACTGCAGCTCTTGTGGGGTGTTCCCGGTCTGCAGTGGTCAGTATCTATCTAAAGTGGTCCAAGGAAGGAACAGTGGTGAACCGGGGACAGGGTCATGGGCGGCCAAGGCTCATTGATGCACGTGGGGAGAGAAGGCTGACCCGTGTGGTCCGATCTAACAGACGAGCTACTGTTATTCAAATTGCTGAAGAAGTTAATGCTGGTTCTGATAGAAAGGTGTCAAAATACACAGTGCATGATGGGTCAGGACTGTTTTCGCAGCAAAAAGGGGGACCAGCACAATATTAGGCAGGTGGTCATAATGTTATGCCTGATCAGTGTATTATACTCTTTTACTACTACTACTACTACTATAAATAATAATAATAGTAACAGTTTTACTTGCTACAATTTATATGCATGACAGGAAAATAAAAAAAAAATTAAATGCTATATAAAAGGTGATGACTGTAAGAGGGAGTATGATACAGTACCATTTTCCGAGGAGACTGAAAAAGGCCCACCTCTGCTCCAAGATTCTTGTGAACTTTTACAGCTGTACCATTGAGAGCATCATCACCAGCTGAATCTCAGTCTGGTATGCCAACTGCACAGCCACAGACCATAAAGCCCTTTAGCGGGTGGTGAAAACCGCCCAACGTATCATTGGCACTCAGCTACCCACCATCAAGAGCATTTATAATAAACGCTGCCTGCAGAGGGTGAAAGGCATCACCAAAGACGCCTCTCACCCGAATCATGGACTATTTACCCTCCTCACATCCTGAAGGTGCTTCCGGTGTCTTAGTGCCTGCACAAACAACACCGAGAAATAGCTTCTTCCCTGTGGCTGTTTCCTTACTGAACAGCTGATCACACTGATACACTGTAATATCTGTGTACATTTACTTTACCTCACAGTTATCCACCTTGCATCTTTGCACTATATAAATTATAAACCTGGTTTTGCACTACTGTACCTTTTTATCCTGTACATAACAGTACTATTTAAACATGCATATATATAATATATACATAATGTATAATATACATATACCCATCTGTATATCTTGTTTAGCATGTTAATTCTTAACATGTCTTCACCATTATACATTGATTGTGCATACATACAGTGGGGCAAAAAAGTATTTAGTCAGCCACCAATTGTGCAAGTTCTCCCACTTAAAAAGATGAGAGAGGCCTGTAATTTTCATCATTGGTACACTTCAACCATGAGAGACAGAATGAGAAAATAAAATCCAGAAAATCACATTGTCTGATTTTTAAAGAATTTATTTGCAAATTATGGTGGAAAATAAGTATTTGGTCACCTACAAAAAAGCAGGATTTCTGGCTCTCACAGACCTGTAACTTCTTCTTTAAGAGGCTCCTCTGTCCTCCACTCGTTACCTGTATTAATGGCACCTGTTTGAACTCGTTATCAGTATAAAAGACACCTGTCCACAACCTCAAACAATCAGACTCCAAACTCCACTATGTCCAAGACCAAAGAGCTGTCAAAGGACACCAGAAACAAAATTGTAGACCTGCACCAGGCTGGGAAGACTGAATCTGCAATAGGTAAGCAGCTTGGTGTGAAGAAATCAACTGTGGGAGCAATTATTAAAAAATAGAAGACATACAAGACCACTGATAATCTCCCTCGATCTGGGGCTCCACGCAAGATCTCACCCCGTGGGATCAAAATGATCACAAGAACGGTGAGCAAAAATCCCAGAACCACACGGGGGGACCTAGTGAATGACCTGCAGAGAGCTGGGACCAAAGTAACAAAGGCTACCATCAGTAACACACTACGCCGCCAGGGACTCAAATCCTGCAGTGCCAGACGTGTCCCCCTGCTTAAGCCAGTACATGTCCGGACCCGTCTGAAGTTTGCTAGAGAGCATTTGGATGATCCAGAAGAGGATTGGGAGAATGTCATATGGTCAGATGAAACCAAAATAGAACTTTTTGGTAAAAACTCAACTTGTCGTGTTTGGAGGAGAAAGAATGCTGAGTTGCATCCAAAGAACACCATACCTACTGTGAAGCATGGGGGTGGAAACATCATGCTTTGGGGCTGTTTTTCTGCAAAGGGACCAGGACGACTGATCCGTGTAAAGGAAAGAATGAATGGGGCCATGTATCGTGAGATTTTGAGTAAAAACCTCCTTCCATCAGCAAGGGCATTGAAGATGAAACATGGCTGGGTCTTTCAGCATGACAATGATCCCAAACACACCGCCCGGGCAACGAAGGAGTGGCTTCGTAAGAAGCATTTCAAGGTCCTGGAGTGGCCTAGCCAGTCTCCAGATCTCAACCCCATAGAAAATCTTTGGAGGGAGTTGAAAATCCATTTTGCCCAGCGACAGCCCAAAAACATCACTGCTCTAGAGGAGATCTGCATGGAGGAATGGGCCAAACTACCAGCAACAGTGTGTAAAAACCTTGTGGCGACTTACAGAAAACGTTTGACCTCTGTCATTGCCAACAAAGGGTATATAACAAAGTATTGAGATGAACTTTTGTTATTGACCAAATACTTATTTTCCACCATAACTTGCAAATAAATTCTTTAAAAATCAGACAATGTGATTTTCTGGATTTTTTTTTTCTCATTCTGTCTCTCATAGTTGACGTGTACCTATGATGAAAATTACAGGCCTCTCTCATCTTTTTAAGTGGGAGAACTTGCACAATTGGTGGCTGACTAAATACTTTTTTGCCCCACTGTATATAGATCATATTTATACCTATTTATAACACCTACTACACCTGTACATAAGACATCCATTCCCCTGTACATATCACCCCATAGTTGTATATCTTTACTGTAATTTGTTGTAAATATGCCAATTATGCACTTCTGGTTGGATGCTAACTGCATTTCATTGGCTCTGTACATATGCTCTGCACAATGACAATAAAGTTGAATCTAATCTAATCTAACTTTTCACCCATAGGGGGAGACAGGTCATAAAGAATTACAATGAAATTCCAAACCGAAAATAACTGAAAATATAACTGACAAACTGAAATAATCTGTATATTTGAAATAATGTTTAAAAATTGAGTTCAATTAAATGCTTGCTTTTTATACTTTAAATAAAATAATGGGGGGAAAAATACACCCTAAATATGGGTGTCAGGAATTGTTTGAATTGCCAGGAATGCTGTATGTGCTCGAGGGAAAATGCTATTTGTCACCTTTTTATTTAAAGGAATTGACACTAAATTTCACTTGTAAATATGTATTTAGTGTCATGAGAAGTGAAACAAAAATGTACTCACTCTGTGAAGTGTTAGTTTTTAAGTTGTCCAGAAGGCTGCCAATAATTGTGGAGGTAACAGCATTTTTTTTTTTCAATCCTGCACAGAAAATATATACATATATGCCACAAATTATTTCTAGAAAATATATTTCATTCTTACAGAAATTCTGGATGTCTGTGCACCTGAATGGAATGTGTGTGTGTGTGTGTGTGTGTGTGTGTGTGTGTGTGTGTGTGTGTGTGTGTGTGTGTGCAGGAACGCAGCCATACAGTACATAATTTACACTCAGAGGTTTGAGTTACTCGCTGCATTATTCAGAGTGAGGCCCTTTTTTCCTTCTCTTATAGTAACACAGTAGCGGCTGAAGCTTGTCTCACATCTCGGGTTCAGATTCAATCCAAACTGCTTCACCTGCTGTATCTTACATTCACTTCTCAATGGAACACCTCGCTGACTCTGTAGCTGTAGATTATACTTTTAAAAAGGCTTTTGTAAAATGGCATTGTATATATATGAACCTCATCTTCATCATCATTTAAGAAAGAAATAAACCACTTTAATACTTTTTTTCGGTATTTGTGTGTGTGTGTGTGTGTTGTATCTTGTAAGTGTCTAAGCTGCTGTAACACAAGAATTCCCTCATATGATCAATAAAGTCTATCTATCTATCTATCTATCTATCTATCTATCTATCTATCTATCTATCTATCTATCTATCTATCTATCTATCTATCTATCTATCTACCTATCTCTTTCTGTCTATCTGTCTGTCTGTCTATCTATCTATCTATATGTCTATCTGTCTGTCTGGCTGGCTGGCTGCCTGCCTGCCTGCCTGCCTGTCTGTCTATCTATCTATCTATCTATCTATCTATCTATCTATCTATCTATCTATCCATCCATACATCCATCCATACATCCTTCCATCCATCCATCCATCCATCCATCCATCCATCTATCTATCTATCTATCTATCTATCTATCTATCTATCTATCTATCTATCTATCTATCTATCAGTCTGTCTAGACATACATTTCCTACTTCCACATATTTATTTAGCAATTAAATTATTTTAGTTTAATAGTGAATTATTTTTATGCTGTGTGTCTTTTTTACAGAAATGACTCCAAATATTTAACATATCTTCATTACAGAAATACATACAGGACACTTATTATATTGTGGATTGGTGTCAGAGTGATATCAGGAAAAACAAAGGAGTTGGCTGTAATACTGGAAGGAAAAAAAGAACGAATTTGATTTGATCCCTTAACTAATGGGAAAAAATGTAATTTTAATTTTTAACTAACATGTGTGTGTGTGTGTGTGTGTGTGTGTGTGTGTGTGTGTGTGTGTGTTTATTTACTTAATATATTTATTATAATTATTTATTAGTTTAACATATTAGTATTAATATTTAGCTATTTAAACTACATTTCCTATTATATTTAAATACATTTTATATATTATGTTAATATATGTAATATTAATGTAAAAAATATATAACAACTTAATTATTAGATTAATTAATATTTTTAATATTTAGGTTTAAAAAATCACTTTAAATCTTTTTGAGTTTTAAAAAATAAAAAACATATGGGATTGGTATCGATCTCGGCTGATGCTCAAGAAATGAAAAACTTATTCCCTCTTCTCAAAACATGAACCCTGAAATGTCAGTGACGTTCGACTCCACATTTGCATCATCACATGTGGCCATTTCAGAGCTGAGAGAATAAAAACACAGAACACTTACAGACTGTAATTTCATGCCGGACGAGATGGGGGATTTTTCCTTTTAAACAAAAGTCCTGAATGACATAAATTATATAGATTTAATAAGACCTCGTACTCCTCCTCGTCCTCCTCCTCATCCTGCAGCTTCTCTCAGCTGCTTTTTTCTGGCTCACATCCAAGATAAGAGACGAGTGTGTTTTGTGGTTTATTGTTTATCTGTGTTTCTGTGGGACACAAGAAACCTGTTAAGCACAATGCACTTCTTTCTTTGCACCTGCTCACCAGCAGAATGGAGCCAGAGCTGAAAGACACTTGTTAACCTTTGACCTGCTGCTTGAAACCTGAAGGTTGTCTAAAGAGCGAGCAAGCGATCTTCATATGCACTCTTAATTCATAAAAAAAATGTATACGCAAATATTGTATTTAATTACTAAAACACAAATATGATTGCAGGTTTATGAGTAATACAGCGGCGTAAAAGTGTGCTGCATTTATGAGGAAAAAACATATAAGATAATATTAGAGTGTGGATGAGGTCATTTATTTACTTATTTACTTATTTATTTAGTCAACCAGTACTATTACCAGGCTGTACCACAAGGATGACCCTGATGATAATGATGACAATATTGATGAAGGTGATAATGAAGATGGTGGTGATGATGCTCATCACAGTGTGTGTGTGTGTGTGTGTGTGTGTGTGTGTGTGATCTCCGTGCTCCCTGTCACTCAGACAGTCTTGATTGAGAGGTTGATTATCTCCACTGACCTCTGACGTTCCCTCCTTCTGCTCTTTCAGAAGTCCTCATCTCGTTAACACCTCACTGTCATACAGACACACACACACACACACACACACACACACACACATTCTCACCTTCCCCCAATGTTCGTTTTTTCGACCTTCCTAATTTCGATCAAACTGCTGTAGCATAGCCAACAATAATGAGTATAGCACTCTGTGTCAATGTGTGTGTGTGAGTGAGAAAGCGAGTGTGAGAGTGCTATTCTTTTTCATTTTAGCTACATGCCCATGTGGATACACACATGATACACGATCAGCTCTGTTCATACGTATATGGGTCAACATTATTTTTTACAAATAAATTCTGATTCACTGAAGGGGAAAGGACATGGGGTGTGAAATATTTGTGTAATCTGTACTGTGACTGTGATTTACTTTTTAAAGTTTCTTATACAAAAGCATTTTAAGGGTTCATTAGAATAGAATAGAATAGAATAGAATAGAATAGAATAGAATAGAATAGACTAAAATAGAATAGAATAAATCCCCAGAAGGAAATGAAGTCATTTTAACAGCTTGGTACAGTTAAAATACAGTAGGGATACAAAAAAAAAAAAAAAAACGGATGATGAGGTAATGAGATGGTTCACAGAGTAATAGACAAAGTGAGTGGGGATACAGTACACTGTGTGAGGATCTGTAGAGTAAAAAAGTTCAAAAGTACTGAGGTAGTCATATGTGCAAGAATAGACAGATATGCCAGAACACATGGACTGATGTGCAACAGAGACAAATGACAAAAAGACAATGTGCAAAAACAGACAGATGTGCGAGGAGAGAGGTTAAAAATATGCAAGAAATCTAATAATAAATTACTGACATAATAAATAAGACTAGAAGAGCGTTATTAGTGCGTGTCCAATAAAGGTAGCTCAGTCCAATTTGGTGATCTGGGCAGAAGAGTTATAAAGTCTGATAGAATTGGACAGGAATGATTTCCTATGTCATTTCTTCAAGCAGCTGGGTTGAATAAAACTGCTCTTATGCTTATCCAGAATTTTACGAATGTGTTTAGAGAAGCAGGCTGGAATAAATCACCCGAAATGTAGATCGAATCTAGATCTATGGGACGTGCCACTCTGTGTGATCACATGATACGTCTGTCACTGAGACGCTGCAGGAACACAGCCTGGGATTGAAAGAAATCAGCCCCAGCTTTGCTTCTCGCTTCTTCATATTATTTTGTTGGTGTATTTCATATGACCGTTGGTAGTGCTGTTGCACTCGGTTCCACAAAACAATCCATGTTAAGACAATAAAAAAAATCTGATGTGGATGCAGAAAATGATTATTATTATTATTGTTACACATCTGGAAAGAGTAGACACAAGGTGGCCGTTGAGTAAACAGTCTGCTGTTATTAAGATAAACACACAGAGATAAACCCTTGTCCAGTCGAGAGGACCAGGTGCATTCAGGCTAACACCATTACACTGTGTGTGTGTGTGTGTGTGTGTGTGTGTGTGTGTGTGTGTTTTGTATGGTAGAGCTGAGAACCTGTCTTTAGCTAAATATAGAAGCGTTACAAACACTGCACTAATTTTCAGCCAAGGTGTGAACCTACACACTCATATCAGTGTGCTTAAATATTAGCTCTTTTGTGTGTGTGTGTGTGTGTGTGTGTGTGTGTGTGTGTGTATTGTGTGTGTAGTGTAGTGTGCTGCTCTGCTCATCCTCATACTGAGTTGTCATATTCACTTCCATATCGTCCATAACACCTGGGCAGCTTGGACACTGAGAAACCCCCATGCACGCACACACACACACACACACACACACACACACACACATATCCCCCCTCTGTATTTAAGAAGTGTATACATTGGGTGGGGGGGCGGCAGCTGGCAGCCTGCCCCATTATAGCAGCCCCCGCACACACATACACACACACACACACACACTCCACCCAGAACATACGCAGAGTAATCACAGCCAATGATTGCTCAGCACCAGTCTGAGCTGCCACACCTGCCCTCTGACTGGTGCGACTGTCCCATCTGGGACGTAAGTGTGTCTCTGTGTAAATGTATATGTGTGTGTGTGTGTGTGTGTGTGTGTGTTTGTGTGTGTGTGTGGGAATAGGGATGAATGAATAAAAAAGTCTCAGGTGGGGGACAGTGCATGTGTATTTGTGAATGGAGTCCACGGTGTGTAAAGATGCATGTATTGTCCACTTACACCTCACTAGCGTCCTCAGTTGCATGCTAGCAACCAAATAAACAACTGATGAACTAATGTTTTTGTTATTTTTTAAAGAAAAGTGACAAATGATTTGAGGGATTTCAAAAAGCCAGTGGTCGCTGAAGCTAATCCCTACATATGTTTATAACTTCTGTCCCTTTAGCTGCTTTTTTTGGTAGCTTTGAAAAAACTAGACAAGGAGAAATCAACTGGAAACATTTATACATACTGTCTATGTAACATTCACCACACCAATTACACCACCACCACCATTCATGGATTCACGTGACAACAACAAGCAGGCTGGAGGTGGGGGGTATTACAGAAGCCTCAATACCAATACCACATCGTTCAAATGCCAGTATTAGTATGGTGTTCCTAATAAAGTGTCCAGTGAGTGAAAACACCTGACATGATTGCTGCTGATATGCTGCATGAATCTACAGTTTGAGCAGGAAAGAAATCAGCCACAGCTTCTTACTTCTTACCACAATGTGTTATTTTAATGATCGTTGGTGGTGCTGTTGAGCTCGGTTTTAAAACAAACAAACAAACAAAATAATCTGCTTTACTATGATTTGCCAAAATGAAATTTTATATTAGTGTCATTATTTTTGTACTATTATTTTATTACATGCTAAAGGAATAGTACAGCATTTAGTTACATAACCAACCAACTAAAACATTTACATAGTATCTGTCTTTATACTGTAAGTGTTGTATACTTACATTCGCTTAATCAAAATATTTACTTTTTCGTCATTGTGTGTTAATTGACATTTAGATCATTTCGGCTAAAACTGACCAGATAAACGTTTATTTTCCCTCAAACCGGCAAGAGAGCTGTGAGGAAAAAAAGCAGATGGCCATTTGGTTATATTATAGCACTTCTGCTCACTAACAGGATCGGGATCATTCAATTCTCCTACTGAGTGTCTGCGTCTTCTCCACCCCCCCACCATACACACACACACAAAACACACACAATGAAAAAGGCCAGCTGGTCGTTAGTTGTAGGTAAAAATGGTGTTATCTCATCTCTATAAGATTACAATGCATAAATTACATTGTGTGTATATGGTGTGTGTGTGTGCGTGTGTGTGTGTGTGTGTTTTCTGCTGATCATGTTACAGTCAGGCCGTAACATAATTGATCACTCAGAACACTCCGATTGGATCTCCCAGAGATCATATGATCAGTCTTCGTATTACAAATGCATTTAAATTATACATTTTAATTATATGATAATTATGAATTATCATTACTATAAAATTTAATAGGCGGCACGGTGGCTTGGTAGTTCGCCTCACGTATCCTGGGTTCAAGTCTCGCTCACACTCACTGTGTGTGTAGGTTTTGCATGTTCTCCCCCTGCTTGGTGGGTTTCCTCCGGGTGCTCCGGTTTCCTCCTACGGTCCAAAGCCATACTTCTAGGCTGCTTGCTTCTAGTCTCTAAATTGCCCGTAGTGTGTGATTGCATGAGTGAATGAGAGTGTGTGTTTGTTGGAATGGGTTGGCACTCCGTCCAGGGTGTATCCTGCCTTGATGCCCGATGACGCCTGAGTTAGGCACATGCTCCCCATGACCCGATGATAGATTGGATAAGCGATACAAACAATGGAAAAAAAATTATTTAATGTTCCACTGTTCCATTGTTTTACAATGTTAACACTATAATTTGTGAATTCCTATTTTTTATTTAAAAAAACAGTTTTTTTTCACGCAATTATTCCATATATTATATGCGTTATTTAATAATCTACCAAAACATGAGTTGTTGTTCTATATCACAACTCAGATTCTTGTAATGGAGGACGTTCCAACTAAACTAAGTCTAATAATAAACAAATACAAAAGAAAAACCATATAAACGTTGATCTGGCCATGCTTTCTGTAAGCAGACGTTTGGTAAATATTTAGACAAGGAGTCTTCAGTTACAGTTTGCGAGACGAGTAAGTGTTCATGACAGAAGGATTTGCACTTCCTGGTTTCTTAGGAGCATGAAAAGCCGTAAAGGAAAGAAAAAAGAGAGACTGGTGTTTGAATGACTGCTTGTAGCTGCTGTAACATAAGCGAAAACATGAAGTTAGTTGCTTTGTGATAAAATGTATTATTCTGTCATAAATGAAAATGAGTAATTGCTTACTTTATACATAATAAGTACCATAAGTACCTATAGATAATTACATATAGATAATATCCTTTGCCTATTGTACCTTAAAATAATGCCATTATCTCATATGTGTGTGTGTGTGTGTGTGTATGAGATTGGCTTACATTAATGATTGCACAATGTGACCTGATGAAATGACTGTTCTTGTGTCATTTCATCAGTCACATAAAGGAGCAGTTCAACGTGAAAACAATGCACTGGTTTTCGCCCCATCAGACGCCGAATGTCTTTCGGTTTCTTTCTACGTTTTTATCCTCTTCTGACTTTCATTACAAACTCTTAACACAAAGGGATCTTGGCTTGAAGCTGGATAGGGTAATAGAAATGTCAGACACTGAAACTTTTGCTTTCATTAAGCTAAAACCAAAACCACTTTGACCTAGAAGGGCCAGAACATGCAGCTCTTTCACAAAAGACGGCTGTAGCTTATAAACTATAGGTGTGCTTTCTTTGAGGTGTGCTAGGATGATGCTGCTGTTTTAACATGCATGGAGAATTCATCCCCTTGACATCCAGTTAGAGTTTAATAAGCTATTTATAGCACTGGAGCGTCACTGCGCATTGACTTGTGCGCATGCGCTGTGTCAATCCCTGTGTCTTATTCAGTACATGTTGTAGGATACCATATGGCTTCACACTAGAGACGAGGCCTGCACGGAGATGAGTGTAAATTTGGTTTTAGAAAAGAATAAACAAGCAAATAGCAACACCTATTTGAAGATTTTAAATAGAACACATTTTTTAAGCACGCAAATGACATTACAGGTGCTTTGGCTGGCTATTCAGGTCGCATGCATTTTAAGCAGGGACTGCAAACATGTCTGCACTAATAGCTTATATTTGGTCCATGCAAAGGACCTCAAATGGCGTCAAATCGCACTCTACTGCTCTGTCATAATATGTCAAAATATTAGAGTGAAATACTAGGCTCTTAGTGCGGTAGCATGCGGTTTAGGACACAGCCCGAGCTGTAGGGCAAAGCCTTGTGCTGCTACTGCTGCACCTTGTGAATAATTCATGAGGTGACGTGACACTGCGGCGAAGTGCCCGTTCGGTTAAACGTGGAGGTGGGCGTAGTTTGTATAAATTATGACCATGACGCAAGCGGATGAGTTTTTAATCCGCTGCCGCAGCAGATCAGATGAGCGGCCGGGTAACGCCGAGGAAGGGGGGGTGCGCTGTCGGTCGGTCGGTCGGCATAAAACGGTCCGAAAAAATAACAATAACAAAAATAAAATAGCCACAGATTAATCATAGTAATAAGAAACTAAACGCGGAGGACCGTATAACGACGATTTATCGACGACCGACCCCCTACAGCTCCTCCTCTCTCGCTATACGCTATATAGGAAGTTAAAGGTCACTGTCTGCGCGCTCCCGTTTTTGTTCTTGGGGAAAAAAAGAAAAGGCCGCGACTATTCGTGAGCTCCCGTTTTTATTCCCGTATTTTGACGCAAATAAATGGGTGATTACGGCTTCGGCTTGTTACAGACAGCAAGTCTCGACAGCGGCAGCGCACTGTTCGGCGCATTCAGATCGTCCTATTCGAGCCTCTCCCCGGTCACCAGTGACCTCCTCCTCCCCACCGCCTCTCCTCCGTCTCTCTCCCGCAGCAGCAGTGCAGCAGCGTCCCCGCTCTTCCCGTCGGCCGCCGCGCCCCGGCGAATCATGCAGGATGAGCCCGCGGGGTTGACAGCCTCGCGGCGTCAGGTCGCGTCCACCGAGTCGAGCGACGAGGCCGGAAACGCGGCGGCCGAGCGATCGCCACCCACCGGCAGCGGCGACAACGGGACCGGCCGTACCCACACGGACTACGACTTCAGCGACTATAAGGCCGGACAAGGCCGCTTCGGTGCTGTCGCGTCACTACGTGACCTTGAGAGAGAAAGGAACGAAAATCAGCACACAGACTCTGAGTGCGGCCACGAAAGCCCCGGTCAGCTCCCGGAGGACGCTCTGACCGATGCCACGGCGCCATCGAGCGCATCCGTGAGTCCCAACAAGGTCCAGATCCGAATGGAGCCCACAAGTGCGCATCTCGCGGCGGCCTTTACGAGCCTCCCGCATCACGAGACCTCGGCTGCTTCCCCCTCCCTGCCCGGGTTCGGTGCACCGTGGTCAGTGCACACGAGCTCCCCCCCTCCGCCTGTATCCAACAACGGGAGTCACATTATGCCTGGAACCGAACCCGATGGAGGATTCTACCCAGGAATCCCGTCTTCAGTCAATCCCGGCTTCTTTCAAAGCTTCTCACCCGGTGTGAACGCGCACGGCTTCGGCGCTCCGTTCTCGCCGCAGATGGGCGGCGCTCCACCGCAGCACGCTCCCAGCCGCCGCTCCCCGCTCAGCCCGCAGCACGGCACCTTCCTGCAGCAGAGGAACAGCTACAACCAGCAGCAGGTGACATAGCAGACCACCTAGCGACCCTCTTCAGGGAATGCGCAATATATCGTTTATTACCATGATATTATTAGGTTTTTATATCGATACATACATCACTGTACGGTGCATTATGCAAATCAGTTTTGTGTGGTGTGATCACGTGGTGCATTTATGTAGGGCGATCTTTATCCATGTCGCCTCAAAAATACGTGCTTAGTAGCGACATTGTAAGGTATCATTGCACAGAATCACTGTATGAGGCATCAGAGCTGCAGTGTGGACAAAAAATCATATTTTTTCAAGCATATACTTTTTTTTTTTTGCAATTCATTAAGTCAAACGTATCTGTAATTCGTATCGCAAAGACTAGTATCGGTTTGGAAGCAATATATCAAGCAATCTGGTTAGACGTTCATGTTTTAACCCATAATATTCTTTTTAAAAAGGTAATTATATCAACTACTGAAACTCATTTCCATGATGAAGAAAAAGGAACACACCCCGACACACAGTACATGTAACTCTGAGAATAGTGGTCGACACCATATGTGCCAATGTAATTATAATATTTTGCCCATATTGTGCATTCATAGGCTGGTTTAGAGGGATGGGTAGGATTAAAACCATAATTGCGCTGGAACCTAGCCAATCTGGCAACCTTTCATTTAATCAGCATCTTCATCTGTGCATAAGTACTGAATAATAGATCACAGGGCTTTTGTTATTAAACCTGGGCAGTACGATTATCCGAAGATAATTATCGTGCAGCTATCGGCATGATATATTGTCACGCTTTATTATTATCGCAGACCTGGAAATAGATCATGTCATGAACGTGATGGAGGTCCACCTGAACACCGTCAGCCGGGCACGGCCTATCAGATATCAGATAGCATGACACACAAATATTTATCTCAGTAATTTAACATCCAGTCCAGTTTCACTGTAGTTTATAAATAATTAAAATTTTTAAAGGGTTAAATACCGATTAGCAAACATATTGCAAAGGACAAGGTATAGTTTTTAAATAATTAATTTAATTTAATTAATGTTTTTAATTATTTAATTTTTTAGTCCACATTTATGAAACAAAATAGTTTGTGAAAGTGTATCATGATATAATATATATTTTCATTTCTTTGATAAATTCCCCTGTCCACAGCAACGTCATTAATTTTCTATTACACTAGACATTATGATGTTATGTAAAGGCTTACAGGCTGTGTGTGTGTGTGTGTGTGTGTGTGTGTGTGTGTGGAGCTGATTAAACCCATAATTACACTGGACATTTGGACGCCTAGTAATTTTAAGTTTGTTTTTCGTTTATTTAGGAAAATACTTTTCAGTTGAGGAGAACATGCATGCTTTAACAGCGGCCATTTTGTAAGAAGCTTGTTAGGTTTAAAGACATCAGACAGAAACCAGAACGCACTTGCCTTCCGCAGTATGATCTATTTGTTATATGTGTGTATAACAGTATATTTGTGTGGGAGAAATATACGGCTTGGCGTCGCTTCTATCCGTCAGGGTTTGATTTGATTAGATGAACATGGAGTCTGAGGTCAGGAAAGTGAAACATGCTATTAATAAATATTATTTTCCCCATTCATCTATAACTTGTGTTTTCATGGAAGATTGAAGAAGAACATGGATTTTCCCCCCTCAGGTAACTGATAAAGGTGACGATAAAATGGCAGCACCCAACTGAGTCGAGAATCACCACGCAGCACTAGAGTTTTGTTATATGAATATATTTGGCAACATTACAGCCAACCATAATCTTACTAAAACTGTCAAATACATTACTGAATGTTCTGATAGTATGAAAAGTTAGCTGGATATATAAAACCACAATTCATACATTATTTTCTAAGGTCTTAATGGCTGACTAACAAGCTAGCTATTTATTTTAGCGAGAATTTCATTCAGGCTAATACAATGACTGTATCAACTGACTATATCCATATAGTCAGCTTACTACATTTAATACTTTTCTTTCTGGTTGTGTTTATTTTGTTGTCGTGACACAAATGAAGCTAACTTTCCATGTTCTTTTTGTCCATCCATGATTTAATATAACTAAAAAATACTAAAAGAGATTTAAACATCATTTTCAAAAGACTAAGAAACAACTGAGGTAAATTAGGTTAATTAATAGATCAGAAAATAAATCAGTACTGTTTTATGAAACTGTTAGCTAGCTAGCCATTTATTTTTAGCTAAATCGGCCAGCTATTTGTTGCAAAGCTCGTTATTGTTTGTATAATAGCAAAACAGTCCAAGCTTTAGTGAACAGTTATGCAGTGTATTATAACCAACCATTACTGTAAAAGACAAAACCAAACTAAAATTATCGGCCGTATTAGCAAGCTAACTCCTTTTTGTCAGCTAATTTAGTTCCTTAACAGCCCTCAGTTGATGCAATAGTGAGGCAGTGCAAGCTAGCTAGATTTAGTGAACAGTTATCTAATTTTTAATACACAAATGACTATATCACTTTCAACAAAGAGTTAAAACTAAATATTAAGTTGCTCTTACAATTAAACATTGTTTAGTTGAGGTGTTAGCTTGCTGGCTAATTTACTTCCCTTAATTTTAACATTATTGACGAGCTAGCTAGCTTTAAGGAACAGTTTAAACAATCAGTATTTGAATTTCAACATTAATGTTTCTTTTAAGTACAAACCTGCTAAAAAATTTTCTAAACTTTAGATTGTCTTCTATATTAGTCGACAATAAGTATGTTTTGTTAGTATTAGCTCTTTTTAAATGTGTGTTGTGAATACAGAATACAGGCATCCACAGCTTACTCTGGAGGCAGCTCATGTTTTCGTTCCCAGCGTCTAGACGGCGATGGTATTATCAGTCATTTACACCAAAACATTCATCTTCTCCACACGCACACACACACACATATACACAGCCCGGTATCTAATTATACACATAGGCGCTGTAGGTTGTATAGTTGGGTGTGGTGAATATGCACAGGAGAGATGGGAAGAGTACACAGAGTGAAAAACCAACACACTCACAAACACACACACACACACACACACACACACACACAGAAAAAACACCAAAACATATCCGGTTATATGAAGTGCAAATATGTGCACAGATTAAAGTGTGTACTTTTGTGTTTTGTCCATAAGCTCTGTGTGTGTGTGTGTGTGTGTGTGTGTGTGTGTGTGTGTGTGTGTATTGCCTGTGCAGAGAGGATTTAAGAAGCTTTTAAGCTTTTCTTGACTTCCCACCCACCCGCCCAACCACAAACATACACACTCATTAATATTCACACCCATGCTGACTTGATACAGATCTTTAAGTTTCTTTTCCTTTACTTTTCTTGTCTCTCTTTCGCTCTTCCTTGCCTTTCTGCCCACACCTTCATTTCTTTCTCTTTATAGTTCTTTTTTTTCTATTTCTGTCTCTCCTTTATTTTCTCTTCCTTGCTTTTTTTTTGTTTTATAGTCTACTTTTTCCCCTCTCTGTTTTTTCTTCCCACATTTCCCCTCCTCTTTTCTCTTCCTCTGTCTGTCTATGTCTATATTCTGTCTATTTCTCTTACTGTAACTCAGTTCATTAGCGTAACTCTTCTCTCTCTCTTTCTGTCTCTGTCTTCACAGCCCCTGATGAAACAGTCTCTGTGGGGCAGCGGCTGGAACTCGGCAGGCGTGTCCTGGGGCAGGGACCATCGAGGGCGTGGCGTGGGTATGGCCGTGCCTGTCTCGCTCGGCCAGGTATCGCCCATGAAGAAGCCGTTCAGCAGCGGGAGTGTCATTGCCCCGCCAAAGTTCCCACGCTCCGGGAATTCACTCGTCCCCAAGACATGGAGTGACGACAATGTGTTCCGTACCGACAACAACAGCAACACACTGCTGCCTCTGCAGGTACAAACCCATCCAATTACAACAGCATTTTAAAAACCTAAAATTCAGCGTTTCACACAAGCTAAGTTACGTTAACATGATTACATTTATGATTCTGTACCATTTTGTTGTTGCTTCACTTTATCACTACAGATGAGCTACATTTTTTGGAGTATATCTCTGTGGTCTGCCAGATGACGACAGCTGATATATGGAATTGAGATGAATCAGGATTGAGAGAGAGAGAGAGAGAGATTCTGAAAGAGAAATTCAGAGATTCAGAAAGTTAGAGAGAGATTGAGAGAGAGAGAGAGAGAGAGAGAGAGAGAGAGAGAGAGAGAAAGAGAGAGTGTGTGTATGTACATGCATGAGAGTGAGAGCAGGGTGAGAGTGGGTGTAAGTGTGGAAGTGGATCTTTCAGAGCTTAACCATTGTGTGTGTGTGTGTGTGTGTGTGTGTGTGTGTGTGTTAAGAGAAAGGCCACCTCATTTACATATGAACCGTGCAAGAGCACCTGGATTCACTGGTCTGTATTCATGCAGTCACCTGACTTGACAGAGCCTGTTTTACTGTTTCACCCAATCACACAGTATCACAATCCTGTGAAAAATCAGAGCTGGCTTCTACTTAACTGCAGTAAAAAATATTCTATATTTTATCTGTATTGTTTTGCAGTAAATCTTTTTCATCACTATATAAGACCTATAGACAAAGGTTCCAGTCAAAACATGACAAACACATCTGTTTCTAAAACCACAGGAACAAACACTGTGGTACAAACTGTTTATACTGCATCAGCCGCATGTTATTAATCAGATTAACATGACTGACCTCGGCCAAAGTAGCACACGGTTGCCGGTGGCATGTCATAATAATTATTACATAATCATCTTAACGAAATGAATCGAGCTGACTCGGATTCTTTGTGGTGATCCAGGGAATCCATGACATCCCCCAGTTACACTGATGTCCATTACGTTACTTTTATTAATAGCATGGCATAAAGTTGTCAGGAAATATATATTCATTTAATCTTTATCAAACTACACAAAAAAACAGCGCTGCAAATTATTTCTTATTTTATAAAGCTATTATAAATAGCTTAAATCAGATAATTACATTTTGAGTTTTAGAAATAAAACTCCAGCTCACATCTATTAAAAAAAATGCAGAAACCCAAAACGCACTTAATATCCTACAGTCGAGTCGATTCAGAGTCGAATTTGCTTACTGGATGTGGGTCAAGTAGAGGTGGTCAATTCAATTCATCCCAGTGATTCGAATCTTTTTATTCCGTTCACCAAATGACTCATTTAGTTTTGCAGTTTTTGCTTCATTTCCTGCAGTCGGGTAGGTTTGGAGTCACATCGCTTTCTGGAAGTGAATCAAGTAAAGGTGATAAATTCGATTCATCTCAGTGACTCAAATCTTTTGATTCCGTTCACCAAAAAGATTTGTTCAGTTTTGTTCACCGATTCATTCAGTGACTCTTATATCATTACATCTCGCCGGTAATTTTAGTCATTATGAGTAAGCCATTGTTTCACTCACTCAGTATGTTCATTTAAAAGTTTTCAAGAGTCAAGTGTGAGTATCAGTCAAGGAAAAAGCTGCCACAACCAGTCTCGTGCGAATTCGGGACATGGAAGTGACCGAGAAGGATTCGTTCACTTAAAAGATTTATTCAAAAATACTGATTCGTTCAAGAATGAAAAACCACTAGAATGGGATGAAAATGATTAGCATGGGATGTGGATAATTATAATAATAATAATGATAATAATGATAATAAAAGATGCCATTATTTCATGTTCACGATGCCCTAGAGAGTCCATCGCCAAGCCTCAGCTTCGCAGATGACTCATCTCAACTGTATACCTCGTCACTTTTTCCTCTTCCTCGATCTCGCACCCTTCCTGCTCTTTGGAATTCCACACATTCCTCGCGTCCTTCCTTCCTCCCTCATTCTCCTGAACTGGGCCACATGCGTCATGGTTAGAGAAAGTGGTCCAGACGCATTCAAGTGTTGGAAAGGAAAGGTTAGAAAGCTGGAGTGAAAAAAAAAAAAAAACTCAGCAATGTGTGTGGAGTGTTTGATACCAAGCTACCAATATGCCACACTGCTTACAAACCCCAGATGGCTTAAAAGCTGTCAGTAATAAAAACATGAGGCTGAGACTTCTCACTTTGTGTCCTCACATCGTGCTCAGCAGCTTCTCACCGTTTATTTTTGGAGTCTGGTGCTAACCCTAACGCTATGTATAGCGTTTCCAGGTAGCGCCTTAAATGCAGCAGTGGATGTGTAATGGCAGACTGTGTAAGGGGTTTAACAGCATGCTGGAGAGGGGAAAAAACAAAACGAGGGCAGAGCTTCGGTTTCATTTGCTGACCCAATCGCAAACCTGATTATTCATTAACTAACTTTTGTTTTACTTTTATAGCTCTGTGTTTGTTAGCTTGCTAGCTAAATATTTATACTGTAGACCTGCTACGTAAAACCATACCTCACTATGTGATATCAGCTATATTAATGTTAGCTAATGTTGACAGCTAAGTAGCTGATTTTATTTGGTATTTTGGACAATTGTGTCAATAAAACCAGTATTTTATGCTAAGTGCTGTTTTTGAAAAGACACGAGTGGTTGTGTTTTCTTGAGAAAATTAAACTTGCACCGACAAAACGAAGCCAATGCTAAGGCTATCTGTGGGAATCTTAAGGCTAAGGCAGGTGAATTAAATCAACTTCCTTTGTATCTGAACTGGGATTTTGGAGGTTAAATATTTTTGGGTCAATTTTTTTTCCAGACACAACATTGTTCATGGTTTCAGTGTGTGGTTTATGTAGAGTGTTGAGCGAGAGATTAAGAAGGAATAAGACATTAGCTTTTCTCCATGGATGTGTGCAAAAGCTGGGGGTCAGTGCTGAAGTGCTGATGAGGAGGGATCATGGCTGCATGTCTGGTGTTCTTCATGTAGGAGAGAGAGAGAGAGAGAGAGAGAGAGAGAGAGAGAGAGAGAGAGAGAACACATGATACAGCGATGAATCTTTTTTTTTGGTTCATTTTTTTTGCGAAGAATTCCTCAAAAATCCTTCAAAAGAACCGGATCAACCTGAGCCATGCATTCAGCTGCTGGTGATGGTATCATTAGTTTTTTGTTTTGCTTTCTGTTCTCTGAAATATTCACTAAATATACAGTGTGAACATACACTAGCATAAACATGGAAGGAAGTACTGCATGGTTTGTAAGACGGACAGTGTGGAATCAGGAATGGCTGTACAATAAAAATTCGTGCGCACTGCGGTTACTGTGGTTCCCCTGCAAAGAATGAGCAAATAACTGTTCTAGCTACAGGTCACTTTTATGCGATTTATGAGATGTAGTTGAGCTGGAAACTGCAATGCTGCAGCTAGGTCATTGTTGATGCCGTAACATAATCCAGAGCTGGGTTTAGTCTGAAAAATGGGACACAGGAAATGCAGTGAAATGATCAGACCCAAAGGAAGGAGACAAGTGCTTAGTTATTTACAGTCCCATTTGACACGTGCATATGTTCCCAAATATACACGGTCAGTACACAGTGCGTGTGTGTGTGTGTGTGTGCCCGCGCAGTAAACATTCCCCTCACTGTCCACACACATCTGCGGAATTGCTTTTGTCAGGATACTCTTCTGACATTTATAGCAAAGCAGAAAGAGATGTTATCCAGTACATACACACACACACACAAGCGCACACATTGTTACCGTCCATAAGGTCAGTGTTCCTGGATTTTCCAGGAATAAAAGGGATCAACTTCAGTACTGGTTTATAAACACATCGTTCACGTGAACCAGAGGAAGCACTGGAGGAATCTCCCAGCATGCACTAGGCTAACACTGAAATTCTGTCAGTTCTGAGACTCAAAGTGGAGTAAAAACACATCCTGAAGTGTGTTATTCATTTTATATTACGCCAATGTTCTAAAAACAACGTGTCATACTTTTTATCCATTTAGAGTTACGTTTAACATTATGACAAAGAACCAGTTTCAGTTACTGCTTATGTTATAGCAGCTATAAACGTAAGTTAATAAGATGAATTGGAGACTCCTTCCATAAATGTTAAACAACACAAGCACAGTTCATCATGTCAAGTTTGATATAGTCATTTTATATCATCATACAAGTGTACCTGCACTACACAAGTGACTCAACACCTTCTGGCCGATCAGAACAGCGCTGTGGTCTGAGCCGGAATACTGACTCTGTATCTTTGTTGTCAGGATCGCAGCAGAATGTACGACAGTCTGAACATGCACTCACTGGAGAGCTCTCTGATCGACATCATCCGGGCTGAGCAGGACCCTCTGAAAGGTAAGACTCGCTTCTCACGTCCTGCTTCCTACTTTCCACTTCCTACTTCCTGTGCAAACTAGTTGTATGTTGCTGAGTGCTTTAAAACATCCATGATGGAAATTAAAGGAATATACCAGAGTATATTTAGACTGATCTTTAACTTGTTTTCTGTAGCATGTGTGTGATTACCACAAATAAAAGAAAAGTCTGACACATTTTTACTGTATTGAGAAAACAACTGAAACCGTGTTTACTCAAAACACACACAGAAATCTAAGGGCAGGTGTTGGGGCAACGTTATGCTACCCCAGGCACTGTAAACATAAAAAAACAAACTACATGACGCATTAACATCTAAACGTATCGCTAGTATACACAGATCAGGCATAACATTATGAGCACTGACAGGTGACGTGATTAACACTGATTATTTCCTCATCATGGCATGGTTAGTGGGTGGGATATATTTTGTCCTCAAAGGTGATGTGTTAGAAGCAGGAAAAATGGGCAAGCATAAGGTTTTGAGCGAATTTGACAAGGGCCAGATTATCATGGGTAGATGGATATCTCCAAAACTGCAGCTCTTGTGGGGTGTTCCCGGTCTGCAGTGGTCAGTATATATCAAAAGTATCCTTTGAGTCCTGTGAGTCCTTTACATCCTGTAAGTATCCTTTAAGCCTTAGAGGCCCATAGAGACCGCACCTCACAACTTACAGGACTTAAAGGATCTGCTGCTAACATCTTGGTGCCAGATACCACAGCACACCTTCAAGGATCTAGTGGAGTCCATGCCTCAATGGGTCAGGGCTGTTTTGGCAGCAAAAGAGGGACCAACACAATATTAAGCAGGTGGTCATAATGATATGCCTGATCGGTGTAGATATAGCTAGGTACAGCTATAGGTGTTATGAATAAACATTTAGGGATCAGCTGATGTAAGATTTTCGTCAGAAAGGTCATTTGTGATCGCAGAAAAACCCTGAATGAGCTTCAGATCATGTAAATCATACACATTGTAAAAGCTCGTGCATGGAGGTTGTAAGACCCAGTTGGTTATTTATTTTTTTTTTATTACGTTGATTTTTAATCCAGTTTTCCATTAAAAAACTTTGTTTCAATGGCTGCTCATTCTGCGTAACTACATCACTGCATCCGCCTTAATCTCGTGATTGGCTAGTGCCTGTGTGATTGACAGGTCAGAAAACGTATGCCATCACTCCCAACCACAGAGCGTGTCCGATTTTGGGCCAGATTTATTCAAAATAAAATTCAACACTGTGACATGAGCTGTGTTTTCTTACTTGGCCATTTAAACCAAACATAAGCGCAGAAGGTACAAGATTCCTGTAGTGAAAGTAATCAGACACAAGCCTTTACATGCCTGTTATTCATTTGATTAACGGGTTATTTAAGAAACCTCATTCAATGAGCCCCGAATTTCTATTTATTTCCATGAGACGGAATATTAGGAAGCTTGGAAATGTAGCGTCATCAAGATAAATTCCATATGCTGATAGTCTCGATCGATTTCAATGGATCCGGTAGTTAATTTTTTTTTTAAATTGATCATTTTTTAAAGCATGGTTCCACTGGCATCCAGGCAATGTTAAATATTTGTGTGGGACTGGAAAAATCCTGGCTGGAAGCCTGTAATGTGTGTGTGTGTGTGTGTGTGTGTGTGTGTGTGTGTGTGTGTGTGTGTGTGCGTGTGAGTGTGTGTGTGTTCATGGGGCGTGTCAGGGTGCTGCAGCACCTTTTTCTCTTTCTTCACTTTTTGTGTATTTTCACTGATGAGAATTTTTCAGTCAGTCTTATTTGTTTAGCACTTATAACAACAGACACGGTCATGAAGCAGCTTTAAAGAAATCCCGATGCTGGGTTAGAGCCAAGAGGAGAGGAAAAACTCCCCTTGATGGCATGAGGAAGAAACCTTAAAATAGAACCGAGTTTGAAGAATTTATTATTATATACATATATATACGTATCTATTATTCCTGTCATTGGATTATTAGTTATCACCCAGTGCATCATGGGAGTTTGTCGCAGTGTGTCATTTAGCTTTTCGTGTTTGTATGTGTCATTCTTTCTCTTTCTCTGTCTCTCTTTGGTGTTCAGGCCGCATGGGATGCCCACATCCTGGCGCCGATGGCCTGCTCATGCTCAATGGTAATTACATCAGCCAATCATATTTCTCTGTGCTCCTTCCTTTTGACCCCATCATCTGTAACCTAATAGCTTTGCATTTACACCGTATCTGTTTACATTCGAGCTCGGAACTTCATACTGTAGTTTAATAAAGCTGTATGACATGACCAGCATTAGGAAGCGTATTAGACCTAATGTTTTTAAACGCTTAAACCGAGAATATGTTGATTTGCATGATTCTCACTTTTGTAACTACATCACTTTCTCATCAGCTGATATTATACAAGTTATATTATATACTGGATACTAAGACTTAAAATGTTGGCCTTAGGACAAAAACTAAATAATAACTAAACCATATTTCACCCTTTTCCTGAAAATAGATGTAGACATTTTTCTCAGCTAATCAAATGTTTGTAAATGCAAGCAAGTCACCAAGAGAGAGTGAAAACAAAACAGCAAGCAAAAGCAAGTGATTGAAAGCAAAACAGTGAAAGAAAAGTAAAGTTGTGAACAAGACCAACCATCGATCAAAAGCTAACAAGTTAATGAAAGCTAACCAGCGAACAAAAGCACAACAGCAAATCAGAGCCATCAAATGAACCCAAAGTGGTGCATGAAAGCTAACCAGAAAACAAAACAAGACCTGAAAACTAAACAAAACCAGCAAGCAAACTAGTTAGCGGAAGGAAACATGAACGTGAAGGCAAACAAGCAAACAAAAGTTAAAAAAGCAGCAAGCGAAAGCAAACTGATCTTAAAGCAAAACAGCGAAAGAAAAATAGCCTTGCGAACCATATTAACCAGTGAACAAACTCTTAACCAGACTGTTTTTATTAGAATATTAGGCCACGCCCACACACTTTTAAGCTCAGACTGTTTAGTAAACATAGCCATATTTTTAATGTATATTTCTGCCCTGATTTTGATAGAAAATTCGCTGGAAAGTCATTAAAACCCATACATTTGTTCTATTTTTAAACCGTATTCCTTTAAATAGTGCCACAAGCACATTTAGACATTTCATATGGGTCACGGCGGGGGGACACGTTTCCAGCAGCCGCTTTTTTATAGCGTGACCTTATCACTTGCAGCCACCTGGGGCTAGTGGGAAGGACTATCCAAAGGTCAAAGGTTGTACTGGGGGTGTCTGAAAAGCCTTTCACCAGTTTGCTGCTCATCATATCCTAGTCTGACTGCATCCCAACGCTCCCTAAGTGTCTGAGAAAAACATGCCAATCAAATTTAGCAGAAAAAAGATTGAATTAGGGTAGAGTGCTTTTTCGTTATATCGTCATCGCTCTGAAGTCTGAAAACCTCAATGTGATTAAACCAGTGCGCTGGCTCCGTATTTATCAGACATCATGGCAGTAACATCAATTACTCTGGATCAGATCTCTCTCTTCAAATGATTCTTTTATCCTTCAGTGCTTTTTATTAAATAGATATCAATTAGATTGATCAGTACACCAGTTTGATTTAGTGTCTAGTTTCCCGACAGCTGCAGTACACCTTTATAATATTTACAGATTAACCAAGAACGCATACATCAGTGTAAGGGGTGTGATGTTTCAGGATCAGGAAGATGTCACGTGAAATTTCTTCACAACCCCAACAAATTGCTAGAACTTATTTATAGAATGCAGGGTTTTGTATTTTTTTCACCGCATAATCCCCTTTTCAGTGAGCCCGTGTGCTTACCTTTCCCTTTTAACACACTTGGGTCACTGTGTAAACCCTAAAGAAACGGAATCCCGGGTTATCTTGTTTCATACTGCTCACACTTCACTAAAGATTCACAATTAATCCTGGGTTTATTTTGCATATTTGCATCAACACCTGTGATTGGATAAATACAGTGTCAAAAAAAAATTTGACGTAAATCCTCTTTGGTTTCTTTGAAGCCTTCTGAGATGCAAGAAAATTTGACCTATTTTTTTCCCTCCCAAGCTGCAATTATAGTTTTTTTGTGCTTTCTTGAAAGAAAAAGATCATTTAATATCATTCAACCCCAAGACTTTATAAATATTGTGTGATATGAATTTTGCTTCAAATAAACTACAGAAATGATAAATACAAATGTGTAAACAAATCCAAAGTAATAATAAAATAAATAGTCGATTATTTAAAAAAAAAAAGAGAAAGAGAGAAATAAAAAAAGAAAGAAAAAAAAATTATAAATATTAATATTGGTGACTGGATAGTCTCAAAGTTTAACAGTCACAACCTATAGGAGAACTGTAGAAAAGATGTAATTATAGTTTTTTAAATGTATTTAAATGTATGTCAGTTATATTGCAGAATTAATTTAGATGAAATTTCAGACAAAAATGAAGTAATAACAAAATAAAAATTCACCCTGCCCCTGAAAATTCTATGTTATGTATAGCTTACTAGCTACAAATACTGTTTAGACAACATGCTGGTTTCTGTGATTGTGATCAATGAGGTACACACTGTCCAATTTCTGATTGGATATATGTCGCTATCACTCTAACAGCGCATCGTTTCACACTGTACACCTTTAACACCGGGGTTAATACTGCACTGCTTTAGCAGCTTCTAGTGTGAAAGCCTCCAGTACCGGGGGTTAGAAGCGGGGTTTAGAACGACAACAGAACGAAAATCCTTTCAGACGTCTGACAATTAAACATGTTGTATATATTTTATTGATATGTTAAGAACAGTTTTACTCCCTTATCAAAATCTGTGCACTGTGTACTTATTTACATTTGAATGACTCCAAAATGTTAATAAATATTAATAAATAATTAATCGCCGCTATGTTGTCAGGTTGATCTTCACTTCATGGCTGTGGCTCAGTATTTCACAAGACAGATTAAAAAGACAAACGGAAAATTCCGGAGATCAAGAGTCAAACTTTCCGAACCAAAAAAATGAGAATCCAGAGAACTTCTGTATCTATCATGCGACCAGTTAAGGAAATCCTGCACGGGCCAATCGGCTTTCTCGTCACTCAGAGAGTTTGGCCAAACAGTCCTTGTCCATTTATAGCAGCACTGGAAGGCGATGCAGAGCGTCTGCTTCAGCTGAGACTGACTCTCTTTAAAGCCGGGACAGTTTTTAGATCCAGTCTGTATTTTTAGCGCTTTACTCTGTCAGGGTTCATGTCAGCAGCAGCTGCTTCCTTTCTTTCCTAATGAGAGATCGTGTGTGTGAAATGAGCACAAAGCCAAGCAAATATGAAGGAAAGGAAAACATTTAAATAACATAATAAAGGCATAATTCTTTAATTGTGCAAAATTCTTTTGTTTGTTTGTTTAATCATTGGATTTCTCAACAATTTTTGCCACATGGGAGCGACACACAAATGCTAAACTAGCCCCTATATCTCTGCTTAATCACAAGCATTTTAGCATAAACATGGAAAATATAGAATATGTTTCAGGGAGGAGTTTTGTTTTCAACACACACCACATTTTCTTCTTACACACACACACACAAGTCCAAGACACATGACTGACCAAGTCACATGGGTCATCAGAGTTCAGTCGTGGTCATGTGATCAGCTGCATGATGATGGCTCACATGACAGAGAGAGAGAGAGAGAGAGAGAGAGAGAGAGAGAGAGAGAGAGTGTTTTTTGAGGGCCTTCAATTCCTCTTTAAATGCTGGTTTACTACAGCTATACAAATTTGAGCAAACTTATTAGAGAGTTCTTAACAATATTCATTTAGGAATATTAAGAAGAGTATTAAGAAGAAGAAGAACGAATTTTATTCATACATTTATAATCATTTCTTTGAAGATTGCTGGACAATATAGTGGACGAACTACTGCCAACTATTTTATTCTAATCTTTAAATAAAATGCATATAGATTATTATGTAAAGACGTGAAAGGTCTTCCCATATATAGTGGGTGTGTTAATGACAGCCATGTTGCTTCATGCTGTTAGTGTAGCTTTAACTCAAAAAAACTGCACACTCCAAGATAAAATGTAAATCAAAAATAATGTGTTTACTATACTGGATTTTTCTCCAAATTCAAATGCTGTGGTGATGGTTAGGGGTTTTTCATCAATGGCTCTTTGGTGATGTTAGGATTTAAACCCATGACCTTCAAGCCAGAAACGTGTCACAACCCAAAATCTAGATTTTAGAGAAATAACTAAAGCTTGAAATATTCCCATTACTTCCTTCCACAATCATGTCGCTGTACAAAATGTGTCTTTTATATTTGTATATGTGTGTGCTGTGTTTGTGTAAATTACTTAACTTTACAAATCAACATGAGTGAAAAGTCAATTTTATGCATTTTCCCTGCAAACCAAATGCCAGAACTCAGTAAGCCACGGCATGTCTGCTGTACGACAATTTGCGACTTGCAAATTGTTGCGCCTTTTCTTTAAACCACAAGATTTTAAAATCAAATGACCGTCTGAAACCGTAGAGAAAGTCCACGTTTTCTCAGAATTAAAATAAAACTCATACGTTTTACCCCAAGGTTGAATTCTCGATTCTGATTGGTCAGAAGTCTTCAGTAACACACCAAGCTGTGTTTTTTTTACTACTATTTCTAGCTGCTGTTACGTAACAGATGTTAGACACACACTCGTTTTGGATATTAAAAACATTAAAATGTAACCGTAAAAAGATAAAGAGCATAACTTGATGTTTGATTTGTTGTAAAATATGAAAAAAATCTAATCAGAAGAAATGTCTTCTAGTTGTGAAGATGGAAGAACACACGTTATTCGATGTAGCAAAAAAATCAATTTCATTATAAATAAAAATAATAAATATATATAATAATAAATCTATTAAATGAAATAATAAATTTTAAATTTGAATGTTAAATAAAAAAATTAAATATTTGATCAATAATCAAATTATAAAATATAAAATTTTTTCTTAATTAAATTCAGACTATCCCAGCTGCTTTGTTTGTATTTTTAAGAAAGTCTTCGGTCGTATATTTACGGATAAGGTTTAGTTTTAGAGAGATTTCCGTATCTTAAACGTCAGACACCGGACACTCCTTGGCTTACGAACGTCTGGGTTAGAAGGAAAACAAGTGAAAGTGTGTGAAATTGATTTTTCCTTTAAACTAAAGCTTTTCCGCTCACGTCACAGCCTTTTCTACTCTGTTTTGTTTACATGCAGCAAGGAGTTACAGCCGACGACGAGGTAAACTCCACTTCCTGGTCCATCTAACCGCCACCACACTCTGTACTTCATACACCATACTCTCGGTCATGTGTTAAAATCAACAGCAAGAGTGATTGCTGAATTTACTAACCTCTCCTCAGGGGCTAGTTTTAGGTTCACCTGCACTGATTGGGTGGTTGGATTCAATTCAGCCAATCAGGGCTTGTTTATCACGTGACACGAAATCAACATAAACATATATCATTGCAGGCGTTGGTGAAGTGATGAGGAAATAATTCACGTTCATTTATTGTTTATTTTCTTTCATCTTTATCTTTTCTCCAGGGCGCTCCTCCCTCTTTCCGATTGACGACAGTCTCCTTGACGATGGCCATGGCAACCAGGGCGTACCCGGAGTTCTGGGGTCTTCCGGTTATCCGCATCAAAACGGCGAGCGCATCGAGAGGTTCTCACGGAAGGTGTTTGTGGGCGGTCTGCCCCCCGATATAGACGAAGGTAACTAGAGCGTTAGATTCGTACAGAATTTTAGAGATTAGTCTAAAATTTTCGTAACGCTTACTATCTCTGTACACATGCAGATGAGATCACTTCCAGTTTTCGCCGCTTTGGTCACCTGGTGGTTGATTGGCCACACAAGGCAGAGAGCAAATCCTACTTTCCTCCAAAAGGTAATCAGAAATAATAATTGTAATAATAATAATAATAATAATAATAATAAAATAGTAATAGTGCCTTTGAATTCTATGGAGAACCTGAAGCGACCGTATGGTGCAAATGAGATTTATGAAGATTTATGAAAAGTCCATGTAATGTTTATCATTATCACATACACTCTGCTTACTTCCTTGTACATGCCACTTACTTTCTATGCATTCTGTGTTTCTGTATGTTTTTATTACCTATGGTTTCTCTTCACCATTTTTTATATTAAAGCTTCCTGTAGGTCAGGTGTGTACAGTCTTATCCACAAAGGGCCTGTGTGGCTGCAGGTTTACATTCCAACCAAGCCGAAGCCACACCTGAGTCTACTGAATGCACTAAGATCAGCTGATTAACCAGGAGGAATCAGGTGTGGCTTCTGCTGGATTGGAATGAAACCTGCACCCACCCACACACACACACACACACACACACACGTTTATTAATGAATGAAAGATTGTGATGGTAGATTTGTGCTAAGAATTGATGATTTGCTAAATGCAGAGTTTTCAGTTTTACTTAAAATGTAATCTCTCTCTCTCTATCGCTCTCTCACTTTGTCCGCCCCTCTCTCACTTTGTCCACCCCTCTCTATATCGCTATCTCTCTCTGTCCCCTTTCTCTCTGTCCCCCATTCCCTTTCTCTCTGTCTCGCTCTTTTTCTCCCCTCTCTCTGTCTTTCTCCTCCTGTCCCCCTCATCCCCATTCTCTGTATCTGTCTCCCTCTCTCACTCTGCCTCCCTTTGTTTTCCTATCTCTATTTAACTTTCTCACTCTGTCCCTCCTCTCTCTCTCTCTCTCTCTCTCTCTCTCTCTCTCTCTCTCTCTCTCTCTCTCTCTCTCTCTCTCTCACTCTGCCCCCCTCTGTTTTTCTATCTCTATTTCACTTTCTCACTCTGTCCCTTCTCTCTCTCTCTCTCTCTCTCTCCCTCTGCCCCCCTCTGTTTTTCTATCCCTATTTCACTTTCTCACTCTGTCCCTCCTCTCTCTCTCTCTCTCTCTCTCTCTCTCTCTCTCTCTCTCTCTCTCTCTCTCTCTCTCTCTCTCTCCTCCTCACTTGTTCTGTCTGTCTCTCTTTCTCTTACCCCCCCTCCAACTGTCAATAACAATATTTTTGATCACTTGAAAAACTGGTAGGGGGGGCACGGTGGCTTAGTAGTTAGCACGTTTGCCTCACACCTCCAGGGTTGGGGGTTCGATTCCCGCCTCCGCCATGTGTGTGGAGTTTGCATGTTCTCCCCGTGCCTCGGGGGTTTCCTCCGGGTACTCCGGTTTCCTCCCCCAGTCCAAAGACATGCATTGTAGGTTGATTGGCATCTCTAAATTGTCCGTAGTGTGTGATTGCGTGAGTGAATGAGAGTGTGTGTGTGTGTGTGTGTGTGCCCTGCGATGGGTTGGCACTCCGTCCAGGGTGTATCCTGCCTTGATGCCCAATGATGCCTGAGATAGGCACAGGCTCCCCGTGACCCGAGAATAGTTCGGATAAGCGGTAGACAATGAATGAATGAATGAATGAAAAACTGGTGGATTCAAGTTTTCTTTGTTGTTTATCAGATCCAAATCTGAAATTCTGATATATTCAGCCTTCACATTCCTACACACATGCTCTATTTTCAGCTGATGAAGGAATGAAGGACAGATGTTATTTATTTGTTCTCTCTCCAAGGTTACGCCTTCCTGCTTTTCCAAGAAGAGAGCTCGGTGCAGGCGCTGATCGAAGCCTGCATGGAGGAGGACGGCAAACTCTACCTGTGTGTGTCCAGCCCCACCATCAAGGACAAGCCCGTGAGTCAGAACATCCGCAGTTTCCTAGCACTCGCCCCTGGCCGAGTTTACTAGAATGCTCTGTGTGAAACGGTGTTCAACCTTTCTTACAGAAATTAGATCACAGCAATGTTTACCCATAGATCACCACGCCAGGCGAATCCAACTAGTGCATGAGGAACAGAGCTCAGTGGAAGCTAGATATTTACCAAATTAACTACAACAACAACAATAAATTAAATATATTTACATATGAATGTATTATACAGTGAAGTGCTTTACAAAGTGCAAGCAGCATAAAGCAATAAACAGAAAATTGACAACAAAATAAATCTTAAAAAATATATTAACACAGTGATGATAAAATAAAGATAACACATTATCCATATATTTAAAAAAATATATTTTTAAATATATTTCTCCTTACTGTATAGATCATTCTGTTTCTATTTTTATTATAGTTCTATATTTATTCTGTTTTTGTTCTATGATACGGGCAATCAAACAGCATTTAACGACATGTACCGTGTGTGTGGTTGTGTATGTGACAAATAAAATTTGAATATGAATAATTAGGATAAATTAGCAGTAAGGTGTTGAGCAAATCAAGGAATTGACCTGAAATAATACAATTAAAATGATTAATTTAATTAATTTAATATTAATATAAATGTTATTTAAAATGTCCATTGATGCAAATAGAAAACTAAAACAAAGCAAAAGTCAAAAGTAAAATGTTTTTAACTGAAGATTACGCTAACACTTCTGCCATATTGAGAAACGCCAACATTGCTCCACAACGGCAACAACTGTAAACTCCGAGAAGAAGGAAGAAGAGAAGGAGAGACTTCAGGGAAGCACAGAGGAGTTCTTACACATTTCCACTTTTTCTCTTTGATTCCTTACTCAACATATGATGCCAATAGAGCACAGCATTACTATATAACAGCACAGGATGTTAATACACAGTCAAGTCCATCACCCCTTTCGTTGATCAGAATAGTGTCGGATTTCCACGACTTCCTGTTTCCATTTCTCTGAATAAGTGTAAATAATTTGTATTGACTGTGTCAGTGTCAGGGTGTGGATCAACCTCAGGATCATCAGATCACTTTACAGATACGGCTTCAACTCTGTGTTCAGCTCTACCTGCAAAGCTCGTTATTTTCATGGTCTATTCAAATAATATTCACGTAATATTCATTCCTGAGGAATTTGGAGTTAAGGAAAGGAACCTAGAAGGACAGATGGTAGTGGACTTTGCTAAGAGGATGGACATGGCTGTGGTTAACACTTATTTTCAGAAGAGGGAGGAGCATAGAGTGACTTACAAGAGTGGAGGTAGGAGAACACAGGTAGACTACATCCTATGTAGAAGAGGCAATCTGAAAGAGATTAGTGACTGTAAAGTGGTAGTGGGAGAGAGTGTAGCCAGACAGCATAGGATGGTGGTGTGTTGGATGACTTTGATGGTCTGTAAGAAGAAGAGGTCAAAGATAGAGAAGAAAACCAACTGGTGGAAGCTGAAAAAGGAGGAATGTTATGAGGAATTTAGACAGAAGTTGAGGCAGGCTCTGGGTGGTCAGGTAGTGCTGCCAGATGACTGGGAAACTACAGCAGAAGTGATCAGGGAGACCGGGAGAAAGGTGCTGGGTGTGTCATCTGGAAGGAGGAAACAAGATAAGGAGACTTGGTGGTGGAATGAGGAAGTTCAGGATAGTATCCAGAGGAAGAGGTTAGCCAAGAAGAAGTGGGACATGGACAGGACTGAAGAGAATAGACAAGAATACAAGGAGTCACAGCGCATAATGAAGAAGGGGTGAACAGAATGTAGATAAGATTAGAAAGGATGAAGTCAGGAAGGCTTTGAAGAGGATGAAAAGTGGAAAAGCAGTTGGTCCTGATGACATCCCGGTGGAGGTCTGGAAGTGTCTGGGAGAGGCAGCTGTGGAATTTTTAACTAGTTTGTTCAACAGGGTTTTAGAGAGTGAGAGGATGCCTGAGGAATGGAGAAGAAGTGTGTTAGTGCCGATCTTTAAGAATAAGGGTGACGTGCAGAGTTGCAGCAACTATAGGGGGATAAAGTTGATGAGCCATACAATGAAGCTATGGGAAAGAGTAGTGGAAGCTAGGTTAAGGAAGGTAGTGGAAATTTGTGGGCAGCAGTATGGCTTCATGCCCAGAAAGAGCACAACAGATGCAATTTTTGCTCTGAGAATTTTGATGGAGAAGTATAGGGATGGTCAGAGGGAGTTGCACTGTGTGTTTGTAGACTTGGAGAAAGCGTATGACAGGGTGCCAAGAGAAGAGCTGTGGTACTGTATGAGGAAGTCAGGAGTAGCAGAGAAGTATGTCAGAGTGGTGCAGGACATGTATGAGAGGAGCAGGACAGTGGTGAGGTGTGCTGTAGGTCAGACAGAGGAGTTCAAAGTGGAGGTGGGACTGCATCAGGGATCGGCTCTGAGCCCCTTCCTGTTTGCTATAGTGATGGACCAATTGTCAGAGGAGGTCAGACAGGAGTCTCCTTGGACAATGATGTTTGCAGATGACATTGTGATCTGTAGTGAGAGCAGGGAGCAGGTGGAGGAAAGCCTGGAGAGATGGAGGTTTGTGTTGGAGAGAAGAGGAATGAAAGTCAGTCATAGTAAGACTGAGTACATGTGTGTGAATGAAAGGGAGGGAAGTGGAACAGTAAGGTTACAGGGTGAAGAGGTGAAGAAGGTACAGGAGTTTAAGTACTTGGGGTCAACAGTCCAGAGTAATGGAGAGTGTGGGAAAGAGGTAAAGAAGCGAGTGCAGGCAGGTTGGAATGGGTGGAGAAAGGTGTCGGGAGTTCTGTGTGATAGGAAAATATCAGCGAGAATCAAGGGGAAGGTGTACAGGACAGTGGTGAGACCGGCCATGCTGTATGGTTTAGAGACAGTGTCACTGAGGAAGAGACAGGAGTCAGAGCTAGAGGTAGCAGAGCTGAAGATGTTGAGGTTCTCTTTGGGAGTGACAAGATTGGACAGGATTAGGAACGAGTACATCAGAGGGACAGCTCATGTTGGACGTTTGGGGGACAAAGTTAGGGAGGCCAGATGAAGACGGTTTGGACATGTTCAGAGGAGGGAGAGTGAGTATATTGGTAGGAGAATATTGGACATGGAGCTGCCAGGCAGGAGGCAAAGAGGAAGGCCAAAGAGGAGGTATATGGATGTAATTAATGAGGATATGAAGCTAGTGGGTGCAAGTGTTGAGGATGCAGAAGATAGGGATAAGTGGAGAGAGATGATTCACTGTGGCGACCCCTGAAGGGAAAAGCCAAAAGAAGAAGAAGATTCATTCCTGAGGAAGAAGTTGCTTTCGGCTGCTCCCTGTTCGGGGTCGCCACAGCGGACCAAGTGGACCGCACAACAACTTGGCAGATGTTTTACGCTGCATGCGTAAAACACGTCCTCTGACCAAGTGGTCCGCACAACAACTTGGCAGATGTTTTACGCTGCATGCCCTTCCTAACGCAGCCCTCCCATTTTTCCGGGCTTGGGACCGGCACTGCATCCAGTGGCTGAGAATCGAACCTGGGCCTTCCGCATGATAGGCGAGAAGCCTACCACTGAGCCACCAATGCCCCCAAGATTCATTCCTGAGGAATAAGTATAATGTGTCTGATGTGAATAAAATTTTAGGAAACGTTCCAAACAATACAATATATTGAATTTGTCCTGATTTGATTCCTGGTTTTATAGTTGCTGCTTAGTGTAGTGTAGTGTAGTGTGTAGTTAGAGAGAGAGAGAGAGAGAGAGAGAGAGAGAGAGAGGGGAGAGAGAGAGAGAGAGAGAGAGAGAGAGAGAGAGAGAGAGAGAGAGTGTGTGTGTGTGTGTGTGTGTGTGTGTGTGTGTGTGTGTGTGTGTGTGTGTGTGTGTGTGTGTGTGAGATTAATTGTGGTCTGACGTCTGCGTGTTCCAGGTTCAGATCCGCCCATGGAACCTGAGCGACAGTGATTTTGTGATGGACGGCTCGCAGCCTCTCGACCCTCGCAAGACCATCTTTGTAGGCGGAGTTCCACGTCCTCTGAGAGCAGGTAACCTTCAGGCTTTTCCCTGATTTCAGAAGTGGCCCAAAGGTGTTGAGACATCCTGTATGTGTTAAGGGGTGGCTTGTGTACACGTGCAAGCTCATCTCTCTCAACAACAGTGTTCAGTGTCATGGCTTTAAAATTGGATTGCTTTAAAACTGGATTAAGACTCAATCCTTGTAGAGCAATGCAGTGCAGTATTTTAGTTTTTCTTCAGGGCTATTTGTTTGAAACACTCTAATAATAATAATTTTATAGTAAGCAAAATGACCCTGGTTTACTGAATTGATCCTGATATTGTTTGGTCTGACGGCGCCCCCTGGCGGCAACCGAAACATATATTCTTTAGTCCCTCTCAGACTTTTTTGTGACTGTTGAAACCAAGTTTGCTTGATTTTGCTGTTTTTTGTTCTTGTCTTTGCGGACAACTATTGAACTGGTGAAATTGTAAGCCCAGAATTCTTCTTTTAAACTCCTTCCAGTCACATATGTAATGACTTTCTGCAGTAGCTGTACTCATGATATTTTTTAATGTAATAGTATCTAGAAATAATCCTTGAAGCATACATTTACACTCACACAACATACATTATTTTGTAGAAAACTGTTCAGCTCTCTGATATTTAAACTATTGGCTAATATGTAATGCGTCGTTTTATTCTGCAGTTGAGTTGGCGATGATCATGGATCGTCTGTATGGCGGCGTGTGTTATGCCGGGATCGACACTGACCCCGAGCTGAAGTACCCGAAAGGGGCGGGCCGAGTGGCTTTCTCGAATCAGCAGAGCTACATCGCTGCCATTAGCGCCCGATTTGTCCAGCTGCAGCACGGAGACATTGACAAACGGGTACGAAAACCGATCAGATCTTATCCTTTATGAGGTGATGGGGCTGAATACTGAAATTCACTAGAAATGAAATATTTTACACACATTTTACTGTCAGAAATGTAAACTGCATGTTTATTATCTGTAGCTGTCTGGATACATGGATAGGATTTTTAGCAAAGTCACTGTTTAAGCAAGGGTGAGCAACCATCCATATGATCAATCGTTCATATAAGACAGAAAAATAAAATCCAAGCAAATAAAAGCTGTGACCACTGACTCCGCCCATCGCTCAAACATCAACTGTAACCGAGTTGGCCTTACAAATATTATTTTACAAACACAGACCCAGTATGCTAATGCAGTTCAATTAAATGATTCAAAACCTGAAGCCAAATCTCTGCTCATTGCCATTCCTTTTAACCAGACAGCATCATTACAGTTTACAGCACGGATTCTCCGTTCTGATTGGTCATTCGTATCCTATAACATAAGGGCCATGACTCAGCTACGATTTAACAAACATTGCATACGACAAAATTTCAGTATAGAGATATTGATTTTACATTTACTGAAGGTGTCTCCAGTGGCAACGCTTTGTACATGACAGTTTGGAACATTTCTCGGTGGATAACATATCAAACTGCATAAACAAATATTTATTCATTTCAAGAAGAAAAGAAAAACAGAGGTTGGTGATGGAACCACTGTTTATAACTGCTATAACATAAGCGATAACAGGGACTAACTTCCACAACATTAAATGTAGCTATAAAAGAATAAAAAAATAATCATTTTAATTTTGTTATTGTTGGTAAATTGGTAGAGCTGTGAGGTTAACCAGTAAGCAGTTGATCTGAGATGATTTGTTTCTCTTGCAGGTGGAGGTGAAGCCGTATGTTTTGGACGATCAGCTGTGTGACGAGTGTCAGGGTGCTCGCTGCGGAGGCAAGTTCGCGCCCTTCTTCTGCGCCAACGTCACATGTCTGCAGTACTACTGCGAGTTCTGTTGGGCGAACATCCACTCGCGCGCCGGGCGAGAGTTCCATAAGCCGCTGGTCAAAGAGGGAGCCGACCGGCCGCGCCAGATTCACTTCCGCTGGAACTAACAAACGTCAAAGAAGCAAGCAACGTCTTTGAGCCCAAGCTATCAGTATAGAGCACCTAACAGTATACAGTATATAGAGATCTATTGATATATTTATCTTTATCTTTTGTAGCAGCCAGAAACACTACATGCCTCATTTGTTTCACCAAATCACATACTTTTCTCCTCTACCCTACCCTCAGTCTCTACATCTCAGGCTTTTGTGGTACTTTGGTGTTTTGTTTAGTTGTTTTTTTAAGGAGATTAACAGAAAAGATTTTTTTTTTTTATTATTATTATTTTTATATGTCAGATTTAACAAGTAGATATGAGAATATCTTTCGCATGAGAGGGCAGTTGTCCGTCCGTCTGTCTGCTGCTAAAAAAACAACAAAAAAAAACGCCATGGGCAAAGTGCGCAATCGTCTCTGGATAAAAACTTGATGATGTAATTCTGCGGAGCCCAACCTTAAAGCAGGGAAATCGTGAACTCGCGCTGAACTAGTAGCGTAGATACCTGTAAGCTCCTCTGCTGAAATAGAAGTCTGCCGAGGGTCTTTACCAAAGGCAGCGAAAGAAAAATATTCCCACTTTTATTTTGTCAATTCTGCAATGGTTTTGGGAAAAAAACAAACAGCAAATCTAATTCCCACAATGTTAAATGTAGTCAATCAGCCAAGACCAAAAGCCTAGTCAATTAACAAACCAAAATCTTTTCCTTAAATATTTCCCATAGTCATTATTATCACGCAGTCTGCCATCTTAGACAACACGTTTTTTTTTTCCCTTAGCACAATTTGTCATCATTCACCCCCCCCCTTTGGCTCTGCTTCTTAACATTTCAGAGCGTAAACATAGCTGGACATTATGTATGAAATAAAACACAACAGGACATGCTGCTCTAGGAAAAGAATCACTGACCAGTGTGATGGTGTGATGCATGACCTTCCACTAGCGTACTATTTTTTTCAATGACGTTATCTCCCTGACATGTTTATTTCATTCATGACAGTGTTTTATTTATTAAACAACGACACGATTTCTAGTTACTTACTTAACACTTACTTTTGAGCAGCTGTAAACCAAAATATGTGGCTGAAAGATGGGGGGGGGGCGCAACTGTTTTAGTAAACCGTAACGTAGAAACATGTCATAGAAAATTTAATCGACACCTTCTGAACAATCAGATTTTATCATTCAATAGCACTTTGGTGTGATAATGTGGGACTTTCTTTTACACTAGTTTTCATTCGACACCAAACACGTCTTGGCCGATTGACTTCATTTACGCTAAATGAAAAATAGCTTCTATTAAAGCCTGTCCCTTTTAGTTACTCTCTGTTGTTGATCTGAAATATGATTAATACCTCACGCCTGCGGTTGTGTCGGAATTGAATCGCGAGCTAGGTATATAAAACGCTTTGCTGCTATAACGAATAACTAACCGATTACAATCTAAATACAGCGCACACTCTCACATGAGCGTGGAGGAATGGAAACTGTTTATGCGTGAGCGTGCGTGTGTCTTTGCATCGTTTGCATGCGTTAGGTTTAGAGAAAGACACAAAGACACACGAGATTCATTTAAACGATCACTTACAATACATAGCATGAGAGATTTAAAAAGATATTAGGCTCTCAAATACAATATACTATCGCTAACGGTGAGGAATATTGTGTCGAAAATGCGTACTAAACACCTTTGCATGCTTCGATATAGTAATTTGTTTACACAAATAGCATCATTAGCTCTTCGGTTAGCGCCATTTAGTGTATCATTTAGTGAAGAATCGTTGTGCCGTCTAGTGCTCTTGTCCGTCTTGTGTGTGGTGTGTGTGTGTGTGTGTGTGTGTATTCACGTCGGTTTTTAGTTTAGAAATAATGTAGATAGCGAAACGTTACATCATCGCTACTGTCGGTGCGCCTGTTGCTTACGCAGGTAAGCTAGCAGAAAATTATTTAATAAGCCCACACAGATGATAAAACATTAGTTTTTTTTATTGTTAGCTACCACAATTCATTGTGTACTATTTGAATATTGACTAAAAAAGAAGACTCTTAAGAAAAATGTTATCAAGTAGCTACCTGATCTTTTTTTTTTTACACCACAGATGAGCTGATGTATCCAGGCTGCTAGGGTTTTTACTAGCATTCATGCTAACGTGAAAATCATCGAGAAATACTTGTTCGTTGGAACAGAATACTCGACTCACTGAATCGAAATGAAGAATCACTTGAAAGATACAATGTTATAACTAGCATATTCATTAGCTAGCTGATGGTTTTGTATCACACGTGTGAGCTAATGTATCCAAAATGTTAGGGTTTTTTTTGTTCTTCAAAATTCATGTTAACACTGTTGATAAAACTTTGTTGTGCACTGGAGCAGTAAAATGGACTCAGTTGACTCGGAGTTGAGTCATAAAAAAGAATCACTAGAAACGTGAACTGATTACTACAATAGTTATTCAATAGCAAGCTAAAAGGCTAATTAGCCCAGTTAGCTTGCTTCATAGCCTGAAGGACAGACATTGTAGCTGACTTTATGCTACTCTTTATTCCGCATATTTTGAATGTTACATTTGTAAAGCATTATGCAGAGGTGCCAATATTTTACACTTTAGCCGTAGCATTGTTGCACTAGATGCCTAAGAACTATGATTTTCATTAATGACTAGTGCTTATCTTGTATTTTTGTTTCAAAAATAAAACAAAATCAATATTTTAAAATATTTTAATATATTTATTTGTGCTAGAATTTTCTCGTTAACAACGTTGACACCTCTGCATCATGCTAAAAGACCAACAACCAAGAAATTTCTCAGCGCGTTACGAGAAACACGCAAACCTCCTTCATCCAGTGAGACCACACTGTGTGAAAACATGACTATCAAGAAACGAGGAGAGATCGTTTCTCAAAACTGACGACGTTCTAGCAGGCCGTTACCCGTAGCGTTAAGTGAACGTCAGTCGTAGCTTTAGCTGTGTTGCTAACAGAGCGTGGGGAGCTGATATTTGTCTTTTGTGATGGATGTTGTTCTCGTTTTCTTTTTCTTTCCATGTTGACAAATAACTAAGCAGAGACGTTGATTAGAGTTAATTCAGGCGCACATGGGCCTAAAAGAAGGATTTTTAAAGTTTTTAAATTTAAAAGTGCAACCCAATAACTTTTGTTTGTAGTTTTCTGCGCAGATTTTTGTCGTCTCGTCTCTGTAATGAAGTGCAACTTTGTAGACAGTGTTAGGGACAATCTGTGTGGACGTTGGCCGGCACGCTACGCCACGTTTCGGTACTGTACTCACTGTAGTCGCTCTCTGCGTATCTAGCTTAAGCTAGCTAGCCTTCTTTCTCGCTGTCTTGTTGTGCTTGTGGCGTCGGTGATATGCTCAGTGCCCTTTGTGTGCTCAGTGATCTTGATTTGCATCTTTGCATTTAAAAAAAAATTATTTATTGCTAAGTATTTATTCATGTCCGTTGTCACACAATCACGTGCACTACTGTACTCTACGTCCGTAGCACATCGATGTTATCGGATCGATAATGAAGTCTACTGTAAACTCCAACACACACACACACACCTAAAAGAAGAAAAAATTATTCACTTTTATTTTGCATCTTTGTAAAACTACCTTTTCATTAACTATACCAGATTATTTAATAAGGTTTATTCGTGCTAACTTATTTGAAATTTGGTGGATACAATAAGGTGCGATCGAGTCGTATAGATTATCGGATGTGAACGGTGGTTGAAGAGAGAGAAGGGAAAAAAAAACAGACGTGTGTCCCGAATTCGATGAAGGAACGTTCTAATAGTGTCACGTAAATCCCTTTAACACTCTGCTGTAGCTGGAGTTTGTGCTCAGTACTGTGTCCTCTCTCTCTCTCTCTCTCTCTCTCTCTCTCTCATACACAATTTCTCTCTTTCTTTCTCTCTCTTTCTCTCTCTCTCTCTCTCTCTCTCTCTCTCTCCTCTCTCTCTCTCATACACAATTTCTCTCTTTCTTTCTCTCCCTTTCTCTCATATAATCTCACTCTCTCTCTCTCTCTCTCTCTCTTTCTCTCTGTCTCTCTCTCACTCTCGTTTTTCCCCCGGTTTTGTTTATTTTTCCTCGTCTTTTGTACGAAGTCATATTTATTTCTATTTTTGTAGATTGGATTGTATTTTTCTATTTCACTTATTCATCTTCTTCCCCTCCCCCCAATTATTTATGATTCATCAGGTGGAAATATATGAAAAGAAAAGAAACAAAACACGTTCAATCAAACCACCCATGCAATGACGTGTACAGTCCTAGATTCATTAATATATAGTTACTTTTGAACATTTTAATGTGATTTAAACCTAATATATTGAGTTACTTTTATTATATGTTTTGAAGTTTTTTTTTTTATCTTATTATTATTATTATTAATTTTCATGGAAAACACTTGAGCCTCTCCGTCTGTCCCCCTCACTGACGTGCAGAAACTTGAACACACTTTGAAAGGCTGACTAACCTCGGATCTGTGTCGTGTCGTGCAATACCGTTTCTAACGTTTGTATAAAAGAATAGTGAGAATTACAGTGTATACCTTTTTAAACGCAGATTTATTTTTGTCATTGCCTATTTTGCAGAGTTCCGATTCACGGTTGTCATTTTTTTACGGTCGGAAAAAAAAAGACGAACCCCTTTTTTTCATTGCGACTATTTTTTAAAAAAACAAAAGCAAAAAAAAAAAAACCAACAACAACCCAGATCTCTTTGTAATGATGTAAATGATTGTAGTTTATTTTGGATAGCGTTTTGCTAAGAAAAAAACAACAAAAGGAGACTTTTTCATGCATTTCTATTTCATTTCATCTTATTTTATCCTTTTTTTTTTATTTCACTTTAATAGTGTCGAAAAATACTTGGAATAATTTTTCATATATGTCATTAACATTATTTTGTATTTTTATGTGGAGATATATAAATATCTAATTTTATGATGCTAATTGCTAAGATGTTATTCATTTGAATTATTTTTCAAGCTGAGATCTTTGTAATATCGTTAACGTTACTAGTTTCTAAATCAGAGTTTGTGTACAGATCTGCTCGAGTGGTTTATGAAGTGTTCAGATTGTAATTATTACTGAATGGATCTTTGATATGCAAAATGAATATGATGTTGATTTTTATTTAGGTTTGGTTATAACTATTATATTATTAATATTATTATTATTATTTTGTATTTAAATTGGGTGTTGATTCCAATCTTTTATTTCGTATTTCAGTTTAACGAATAAAAAGCCGTTCTGTTCGGACACAGCTGTAGCCTTTACATGATAGTTTTAATAGAGATGAGTATTGGGGGCTTGAATTCAAAGACAATTTGGGGGGAAAAAGTTATATGTGTCAAAGAAAATCTCTCGGATTGTTGCACCAAAACTAGGTTTGAGTAATAATTATTTATGAAGTCAATAAGACTGATTCTTATCCTCATCATGGCACCTGTTAGTGGGTGGGATATATTAGGCAGCAGGTCAGCATTTTGTCCTCAAAGTTGATGTGTTAGAAAAAATGGGCAAGCGTGAAGATTTGAGCGAGTTTGACAAGGGCCAAATTGTGATGGCTAGACGACTGGATCAGAGCATCTCCAAAACTGCAGCTCTTGTGGAGTGTTCCCGGTCTGCAGTGGTCAGTATCTATCAAAAGTGGTCCAGGGAAGGAACAGTGGTGAACCGGCGACAGGGTCATGGGCAGTCAAGGCTCACTGATGCACTTGGGGAGCGAAGGCTGGCCCATGTGGTCCGATCCAACAGAAGAGCTACTGTTGCTCAAATTGCTGAAGTTAATGCTGGTTCTGATAGAAAGGTTTCAGAACACACAGTGCATCACAGTTTGTAGCATATGGGGCTGCATAGCCGCAGACCAGTCAGGGTGCCCATGCTGACCCCTGTGCACCACCCAAAGCACCAACAATGGGCACTGAACAATGCAAGAAGGTGGCCTGGTCTGATGAATCATGTTTTCTTTTACATCACGTGGATGGCCGGGTGCGTGTGCGTTGCTTAGCTTGGGAACACATGGCACCAGGATGCACTATGGGAAGAAGACAAGCCGGCAGAGGCAGTGTAATGCTTTGGATAATGTTCTGCTGAGAAGCCTTGGGTCCTGCCATCCATGTGGGTGTTACTTTGACACGTACCACCTACCTAAGCAGTGTTGACCATGTACACACTTTCATGAAAACGGTATTCCCTAATGGATGTGGTCTCTTTCAGCAGCATAATGCGCCGTGACACAAAGCAAAAATGGTTCAGGAATGGTTTGATGAGCAAAACATCAAGTTTGAGGTGTTGACATGACCTCTAAATTCCCCAGATCTCAATCCAACCAAGCATCTGTGGGATGTGCCGGACAAACAAGTCAGATCCATGGAGGCCCCACATCACAACTTACAGGACTTAAAGGATCTGCTGCTAACATCTTGGTGCCAGATTCCACAGCACACCTTCAGGGATCTAGTGGAGTCCATGCCTTGATGGGTCAGGGCTGATTTGGAGGGAAAAGGGGGACCAACACAATATTAGACAGGTGGTCATAATGTTATGCCTGATCAGTGAATAATATAAATTATTCAATAATAATTCTATAAAGTATCAATATAATATAATAAATAAAAGTCCAACACTGCAAGGCCAAAATACTTGTGAGTAAACAACCAACACAACACAACATCCAGATATCTAGTTTAAGACATTTTTCAGAATTAAGAACTAATATAAATAGCAGTATTAAAAAATTTATTTTTACAAAATCAGCTAAATGTGTTTGCATTACAATCTTTTTTAGTTAAATTGTCTTTATGATAGATGGTAGATCCGTCATATGTTTCAGGTTTGTTGTAGTTATTGGTATCTCTGTTAAAGTGAAAAATAAAAGACTTGCGGCTGTATAATAATCGAAAATAAATAACAATAGGATGGTGTGAGTGGAGTCACTGGTACGAACCCATAGTTGATTATTTTTCTAATGAACACATCCCAAATTTGTTAATATTTTGGCACAAGTTCCTGTTAGCTCCTCTATACAGTCGTTCCCTCACCAGCTTCTCTTGTGCTGATAAACTGGAATGTTTACAGTCGTCCTTCCTGAAGACTGAAGATCATGGCTAGTGTGGGTGCAATGGACTCCTTCCAAAAATGTTTTCCATCAATGTTGTTAGAAACAATTATACATTTTCTTTCCTATTAGCCTTGGATTAAGTGAAGCATCTTCCATACAAGTCCATGTGAATAAGTTGTTACTAAGAAACAATAATATATAAGAATTATAAATATTATATATTGACCTGAGTTTATAAAGAGTTACTTTGGTAATCGATATTGGAAGGGAATTTGTTTGGTATTAGAGTTACTTTAATTAAATGGGGATTGGAAGAGTTTCTTCAGTACTGTAAAGGACTGTTTTCTAATGAAGAATGAGCTTGGCATAGGAATAGTTAATTCCCTTAAAGGGACAAGAACCGAAACCGAAACTTAAATAAGAAACACATCACTTAAACTGACATCTAGTGAAGAATCTGACAAGTAAGTAACCTCCAGCGGTCGTTTAATCACACGGGTATCCCTTTAAAAAGGCCATTATTAAGCTAAACATGCTAACAAACGTCTATGTGCGTAATCTGGTGTGCACGGGCTCTTATTTTTCCGCCTCAGTGCTGATAAACATTTCGATAAAATATTCAACATATGTTTGTGTTACTGTCTTATTTAATTCTAATATTGAATCGATTGGCGTTTGTAAAGATGTGTAAATAAACTAAGTTTGTTTTAGAAACTGAGGTATGGACGTACTCCTAAACTATTCTATTAAATGAATCATGTGAATCGATTTACAAGCAGGAACAGATCGTTCTTCTTTTCCGTAGTAATTGCATATCTTTGTAATTTGTTTGTACATATATAATGAGAAAGGAATAAAGTTTGTTTCAGAAACCACTCGAGGTGAAGGAAATGTCGCGATCTGTCATTTTTCGACAACTGTTTTGATTAAACGGAGTGAATCGATTCACAAACAGGAAGGAATCGGCTTTTAGAATTTTCTTCTACTCGGTAAATGAAGGTTACACCGTTTACTGAGAAAAACAGGTTGTTAAGAAATAATAATAATCATCGTCATTATCATCATTATCATCATCATAATACGTGTAAAATCAGAAAATAAAACTGGCCTCAAGCCTAAAAAAACGAATCGATAAATGAGTGAATCGATACTGCTGTGTCGATTCATTAGATCCTAAAGTTATACCAAGGCTTTTATTATTTACGTATTAATTTTTTAGATGTTTTCAACTGTTAAGGCGTTTGAACCCACAACCATTTTCTTACTAACACAGAGTCTAAGCCACTAAGCCACCAATCCCATTTTTTCAAACAGAAGTCCCCAGCGGGACGGTATTTTATCCATACAGGAGTTGCAGGTGTGTGAGGGAGAATGGACAGCATTCTCTGTGACCCCACTGAAGATCAGGAATGTGACGATGCCCTTGAAGTGAGAGAGGCCTACAAAGATGAAGGAAGTTCACCTGCAAAGCCTGAGAAAGTTCTTGGTGAAGAAAAGTAAGAGACTGTGTGTTTCTGTGTTTCGGTACTTCATGTACATTCTGACAATGTCAGACATTTGTCAGAAATTCTCTTCCAATCTCAACTCAACTGACCAAAAACTGACTCTGTCTATCATTTGGTATTAATAAAGAGCATAAATACTGAAAACCACAAAGTTGTGATCCAAAGACAACAGTCTGGAAGCAATAACTCTCCTCTCAGTTATATTTAAGCATGACGTGTTCCTGGCTGCAGAACTAATATTACACATATCCAATCACTTCAGATGATATGTAAATGGTCTCTGAGTGAAGCGTGATATAAAATAACCTCAAATCCCAGACTGGGTCCAAAACATTACATTCATGTCCAAATAGTGTTAATATTGAATACTTACCGAGGTGCCAGATGTGTAAAGAATACACAGAGCATTGTAATAAGTTTTCCTGATATCCTAAGGGACTGTGTATTAACCGAATGGACATCTGTTTCAATAGTGAGGAAATTAAATGGTTTTGCAGTGAAATAAAATGGAAATTGAATTTATTCAGAACATGCAGTATCCAGAAGGCATATTTGATTAAAATACTTGTCATTTTTTAACCGAATGTTTTCAGTTATGTGACGCAATGTGAAAATCATTCTAATGTTCATGAGTGCTTGAGCCAAGTGGCAAGACAAGACATTGGTTTTCTAAATCAATGAACGTTTAAAAAAGAACAAACCTTTAATTCATTATTTGTCATTATTTTTACCGCCATCCAGTGGGGATACTGTCACACAGCAGGAGAGATCAAACTCACCAGTTCCCAGTTGCTTGTCCATGAAGAGTAACTGGTCCATGGAGCTCCCGATCACACTAAAGCAAGCAGATAACACACCTCAGCAACGGTATATCCATCTGATTCTTTACCTAATCCGCTCCATTTTTGATCTCTACATTTTGTGTCAACTCATTGTGTTTGTTTTCTTCACCAGGTCAAAAGTTCATTGTACCCATTGCCATGTACATATATATAGGTGCACATTTTAGAAACACATTTACAAAAGCCATGTTGGGTGGACTACTGATCGGTGGGTCATGAGTTCAAATCCCACCGTTGTCAGGCGTCCACCACTGGGCCACTGAGTAAGGCTCATAAACTTCAACTGCTCTCTTGTATAAAATTAACATAAATGTTAGTTGCTCCAGATAAATGTGTCTGCCAAATGCCATAAATGGGAGGAAATCAGGTTGATCTAAGGGAATTACATTGAGAGCAAGCTAGGAAGGTAGAATAAGTTGCTATCGTTCCAGTGGAAGGGATACACAACCCTCTTCAGTTGTCTTGCAATACTTGTTTACATGCTAGGCAGGCATTTTAGTACTTTGGTGGTGGAAAAAACATCAACATTTCTGGCCATGAACCCCACTAATTGCCTCCCTTCTTTGTTCATGAAGTGGATAAATGTCACTTCATAACAATGACCCACTAACCGTGTAATATTTTCTCAGTGCTGGTCTTTTCCCACTAATAGCTAAAGTACATTGAGGTACATCAGGTGAACTGGTCAATATTTATACACCTACAATGTTTACTTATAAGCTTAGTGTATCTGCCTCGATTACATAATCAACTAGAAATCAAATCAGTTCTGTTTTATTGTTTAAGGGCCTCTCTAGAGACAGAGAGCTCATGTCCCCCAAGTTGTCTGTCCATAAGGAGTCACCAGTCAATGGATCCACCGGTCAGATTTAAAGACGGAGCACCTGCTGAACAAATGTACAGTACCATTTATATTTGATAGATAGATGGATATATTCCTTTTATTCTAGTGGTAGATTTTAAGATTATTTACACTTGTTTGTTCTCCGCAGAATGCAGGAAAGCTCATCTGCTCCCAGCTGCCTATCCATGAAGAGTGAACATTCCATCCATCCACAAGCCTCCTTCAAAGAGTCTGAGTTTTTTGTTGATAAAAGACAACCTGACCAGCGTGAACAGTTGTATCTTTCTGCCACATTAAGGGTAAAGCTATCAAGTAAATGTTGGCAATCACACATTCTTTAAAGAAGGGATTATGCAAAAGCATTAAATGACACACCAAAGTTTTATGTATACATGTCTTTTACTACACAAAGGTTTTCCTTCTTATATCATTCCTGTCTAATGGAATCAATTGTTCAAATTAGAGCTTTGAGGAGAAGTTCATGAGCTTTATGGAACGGGAGATGAAGAAAATCAGCCAGATTCTCAGATCAGATTACTGTGCGTCTGTGGAAAGTTCAGGGGAAGACCAGGACAGCAATGATGCCAGAGAAGCAGCTCTAAAAATCGCACTGCACATTTTAAGAGATATGAAAGAACAAGACCTGGTTGAAAAGCTCATGAAATGTAAGCTAGACTCTCTTCCATTATTACAATTATGTGGTTATAAAATAAACTACAGCCTACATGTTGTATAATGAATGTTTTTTCCAAATTTAGTTGAATGTATGCCTACGCTTCAGAAAAAACTCAAATCCAGCCTGAAGCGCAAGAGCGAGCATGTGTTTGAAGGAATTGCTAAGCAAGGAAACCCGGCCCTTCTCAACAAGATTTACACTGAGCTCTACATCACAGAGGGTGGATGTGGAACCCTCAACGATGAACATGAAGTGAGACAGATTGAGTCACTGAACAGAGTTCCAGCAGCACAAGAAAAGCGAATCAAATGCAACGAAATCTTTAAACCATTACCGGGGCAAGACAGACGCATCAGGACCGTCCTGACCAATGGTGTAGCTGGCATCGGAAAAACTGTCTCTGTCCAGAAGTTTATTCTGGACTGGGCTGAAGGAAAAGCCAACCAAGATGTACATTTCTTGTTTCCATTGCCTTTTCGGGAGTTAAATCTCATGAGAGAGGAGAAGCACACCATGGAGAGTCTTCTTCAGTGTTTTTTCAAAGAAATGAAGAAATTCCCACTCTCAGAACTCGAAAACTACAAGGTGATTTTCATTTTTGATGGTCTGGACGAATGTCGGCTTCCTCTAGACTTTAAAAACTTTGAAAGATGTTCGGATATAACCAAATTAACATCGCTGGAGGTTCTTTTGATGAACCTTATAGTTGGGACCCTGCTTCCATGCTCTCTGCTCTGGATCACTTCCCGACCAGCAGCCGCTAACCAGCTACCTGCTAACTGCATTGACCAGGTAACGGAGGTAAGAGGATTCAATGATCCCCAGAAAGAGGAGTACTTCCGCAAGAGAATCAGTGACCAAAGTTTGGCCGACAAAATAATCCATCATATAAAGTCCTCCAGAAGCCTTCATATCATGTGCCATATTCCTGTCTTCTGCTGGATCTCTGCCATGGTGCTCGAGAGGCGATTGGGCGAGGCAGATAATCATCACATGCCCAAATCTCTAACTGAAATGTACACCCATTTCTTGATCTTTCAGACAGTACAGAGAAATGAAAAATATACAAAAGGAAAAGACCTGCAGCCTTGCTTGACCAAGGAAAACCTTCTTTCGTTTGGAAAGCTAGCATTCCAGCAACTCCATAAGCGTGACTTGATTTTCTATGAAGAAGATTTGCAGGAATGTGGCATTGACGTCAAAGAGGCATCTGTCTATTCCGGAGTTTGCACACAGATCTTCAGAGAAGAGTTTGCACTATACCCGAGAAAGGTCTACAGCTTTGTGCATTTGAGCTTACAGGAATATCTTGCAGCTTTATTTGTCTACCTATGCTGGACTGGCACCACTGAACCTGACCAGGTTCAAGATCATAACCTTCAGAAACTTTGCCTTAATTCAACCATTTTCGATTTGCACAAGAGTGCGGTGGACTTGGCTTTGCGTTCAAGGCAAGGCCACTTGGATCTTTTCCTCCGGTTCCTCCTCGGCTTGTCTCTGGAATCCAATCAGAACCTGTTGCACAATTTACTGCAGAAGAAAGTGAGCACCAATCAGACCTGCCAGGAAACCGTGACCTACATAAAGCTCATGCTTGGGGGGAACATTAGGCCTGAAAGTGCTATTAACTTGTTCCACTGTCTGCAAGAGTTGAACGATCATTCTTTAGTAGAGGAAATTCAAACCTACCTAAACACAAAGAGTCTCTCAGCAGAAGTGCTCTCGCCAGCACAGTGGTCCGCTTTGGTCTTTGTGTTGCTGACCATTGAGAAGCTGGAGGTGTTTGACCTAAGAAAATACTTCAAGTCAAATGAGGGATACAAGCGGTTGAAACCTGTAGCCAAGGCATCCAGGACTGTCATGTTAGTATGCTTATGTTTGCATTACATTGCAGTATATAGATCAGAGATCAGAGGCAACATATTGGCAGATATAATGATGATGTTTTGAGCTTCAGTAATTTTGCTTTTCAGATTGTCTTCATGCAACCTTACAAAGGACATCTGTCAATCACTGGCCAGTGTCCTTGTTTCAAAGTCATGTGCTATAAGAGAGCTAGATTTAAGTTGGAATTCCCTGCAGGACAAAGGAGTGGTGCAACTGTCCAAAGGATTGCAGAGTCCAAATTGTCGACTGGAGGTGCTGAAGTAAGAGCCTACATTATGTATTTCTCACCCTCTAGAGGGTTCCCCTTCCACCCACTTGTTCCACTGATTCTAGCTGTAAAAATAAACTCAACCTGATTATCTGTTCATGGGAACTCACACTTGGTATGATGACTCCCCTTCCCTAAACAACTCAATTGTGAGTAGTCTGGCCCCAAAACTTCTAAAAGTTTAATGTGGTGTGTATAACAAGCATCACATTCTATTTCTTTGAGCTTGACTAGAGTATACAAATACATTATTGAATATTTGTCTTCTGTTCTAGACTGGCAACTTGCAGTTTCCAAAGAACTGGCTGTGCTTATCTAGCATCTGCTCTACAGTCAAACCCTGGCCACCTGAGAGAGCTGGACCTGAGCTACAATCTTACAGGAAGTGAAGTTCTTAATGAGCTCATGACTGTACTGCCCAACAGCAGGATTGAAACACTGAGGTGATGCATGAAAATGTCCTTTTAGCTTCTTTATTTTTTGGAGTATCTCCAACACCTCAACATATATATTCTCATACTAGTCACGATGTATTTCTTACAGGCTTGTGCACTGTAACATCACAAAGGAATGGTGTGTTTTTCTGGCCTCGGTTGTAAGCGCCACACCGATTCACCTTAAACATTTGGATCTGAGCGAAAACTTCATAGGGGACCTGGGAGCAAAAGTCTTTCCTGAATTACTGAGCAATGAAAATTGTAAACTAAAGTCCCTGAGGTAAGACATTCAAATGTTGGCAACTTGGTATGAATCATCTGTTTCTTTTCTTCAGTCTGAAAAGAATTATGCCCAGTTGCAGACATCCTTGGAAACTCTCCAGACAATTTCAGGAACCCAGAGCCACAACATGCTGAATTTCACTGTTTCCTCCCTGTAGCAAAGAGACAATCAAGATTTTAAAAAGATTATACTCTTTCTGCCCTGCCAGTAGTCACGCTCTGAACCTAGGGCCAACCATATGAACAGTGTATCCACCAGTTTGGTTCAAGACATTAATTCCCAGTTTATTGTGAAGTTTAGATGCTCAAAGTCTGCTGGCCTTCTGGAATAACTGCGCTGCCAAGAGCTAGAACCATCTATTTTGCCAGATAGACTCCCTTCCTGTGTTCCCTTTTCTCTTATTTCCTTTTCATAGATTCCCTATTTTCTATATTCCTTATTCCATTTCCTTGTATTTCATTTTCCTATATTTTTCGCTATATTCCCTTTCCCTATATTCCATTTTATCATAATTCCTTTTCCTTTTTTTTTGGATTTCCTTGCATTCCCTTTTTCCAAATTTCTATTTTCTTATATTCTTGTTTCTGTATTATCTTTTCCTGTATTTGCTTTCCCATATTCCCTTTCCCCTATCCTGTGTTCCCTTTACACTATTTATCTAAATTCCCTTTTCCCATTTTCCCTTTTTGAAAATTCCTGGTTCTGTAATTTTCTTTTCCTAATTCCCATTATACCTTACATTTTCCTGTGTTTCTATTTTCCTGTAATTGCTTTCCCTTTGTTCCATTACCCTTTGCTCCATTTTTATTATTCATTTCCTTTTATTCTATTTTCCTTAATTCCCTTTTCCCATATTCTGCTTTTCCATAATCACTTTCCTCATATTTGCTTTTCCTGTATTTTCTTTTCACTTATTCCATTTTTTCAATATATTCTTTTCTTGCATAACCTTTTTATTTTGCCAGTTTTCTGGTATTCAGTCCTTATTCTTAAATTTCATTTCCTATATTCTCATTTCCTGTATTCACTTATCTCATGAATTTTTCCATTACCATTATTAATTTTTCCTGTTTTCCCTTTTCTTGTATTCCATTTTCCTGGCATTCCCTTCTCCTGTCTTCGAGTTTTCAATATTTCCTTTTTTGAATGTTTTTTTTTCTAAATTATTTTCCAGGCTGGAGAAATGTACGATAACTTGGAAAAGCTGTAACATGCTTGAATATGCATCCAGCTCGAAGTCCTGGTGTCTCAGATCCCTCGACTTGAGTGACAATGACCTGCAGGACTCAGGAGTAAAACAACTGGCTCATGATCTGAATACGCCGAAGTGCAGATTAGATAACTTAAGGTTTATATAATAATCTCTTAACATATCATGAGCACTTTTATTAAGGTGCTTTTTGTATTTGTCCATGAGAACATCTAGATCTTGAGAGGCTGTTCTCTGTGTTCAGGCTCTCACATTGCGTGATCACGGAGCGAGGATTCTCGGCCTTGTCTTCGGCTCTGATATTAAACCCTACATGCCTGAGAGAACTGGATCTAAGTATGAATTTCCCTGGCAAGACTGCGATGAAGCAGCTGTGTGCAGCTGTCGGACAGTCCACCTGCACTCTTCAGACCTTATGGTGAGCATAGCGCCTGCAGGTGTACAAACTGGAGGTCAAAGTACCTTTAAATATTGATGATCAATAGCTGGAGTCAAAACTAAAACAGACAAGAAGAAAGCATGCAACACTTCAAGTGTCCAGAAGTTTAAAAGTAACCAAATTACTTAAGTAAAGCTTCAAATTTTACACTCAGGTTTTCTCAAGTAGAAAAGAAAAGTAGAAGAGAGATTCACAACTGCACTGATTTTAGCATTTTTCCTTACCAATGAACCAATAAATGCTAGCAAACAGAAGTTAAGTCTTACTAGCAACAGAGAAAGGAAAAATACAAGTGTAACAAAGCTACAATTATATGCACTTTATCAGGTACAAGGTACATATTAAATGTATTCCCTTCAGAGAAACTTAGATCTTTCTTTTTCTTTTTTTCCTCTAAAAAAGTTCTCTAGTCTTTGGTAATCAATTCTAACCCTGCTATAGTGGATTAGAACGATAAAAGATGATTGAAATGGTGCTGATTAATAACTGAATTTGTTCATACAGTGTGGACCAATGTAATCTTGACTCAGAAATATGCGCCTCGCTTGCCAAAATGCTTCAAAACTCGAATCTGATAGAGCTGAGTCTGAGCAATAACAATCTCGGAGATGTGGGAGTAATGACAATCTTCACTGAGCTACAAAGTGGACGATGCACCCTGAAGATCCTGAGGTAGAGTTGATTAAAAAGCCTTATCACAAAATCATTCACCAATCAAATGCTTGGTTTTATCTTATAACCAGTAATCAATTCTTCATGAACCATCTTAGACAAAAGGGTACTAAAGTGGTGTGAGTTTGAATCCTGACAATGCCACAGCCATTGTGGAAGCAAAATTGGCACTTTGATTGGGAGATGTGACGTAACTCTGACTTCTCTGTCAATCACACCGACATTAGCCAGTCATGGGCATCAGCAAGCTCGATATGTGTAAGAGGGCAGATATCAGACTTGGAGAAAAGCGCTATAAGATAGAATAACTGAAGATAAATGGGAAATTTCATAGTTACAGCAGCAGACAAGAGACGATAGAGAATATGAGACAAAAGACTGTGCATCAGCAAAAAAAAAAAGTATTGAATGTTTACGTTAACAAATAAACAAGTATGCAAATATACAAAAGCCTGCTGCCCTATTCCACATAGATGACACCACAGATGCTTGTGAATGGCTATTGACTCTCAGCAAAAATCAACTGATTGATGGATTCTTGACCACAGATGGCTGTGAAATCCTTTGGGATTCGGTACTCACCATCATGATCTCTGTAAAATTTTGCTAATTTGCAAGCCGAAAATTCAATTTCATTTCAAACTTTCACAAATTTATAAAATTTGAATATTCAGTTTTAAAAATAATAACATTCAGATTCATTTTTTATTTCTCCATCTCTCCAAAACTCCATCATACAATCCATGTAAAAGATTATGTTTTTAGTTTTTTTTTCTCCTGACAGTGTACCTGTCCTATAACGATCGTCCGTTCTTCTTCTCCCCTGCAGGCTGGCTAATTGTGTCCTGACCGACAGCATTTGTGATTTCTTGGCCCCTGCATTAAGCTCGAACACCACCAGCCTGTCAGAGCTGGACCTGAGCAGGAACAGCCTCAGCCAAAACAGAGCCAGTTTCCTGTGCTCGATATCAAACATAAATCTTACACTGTGATAAGAACTGCTAAACTGCCCCATATATGCTTTTTTTTTTTTACTTTTATCTCAATTATGGGAATAGTTTTATAGGGACCACACCAAACTGAATCAATCTTCTTGTTCTCAAAACCTTTATGAGCTAGTACATTGATGTTTAAAGCCTAAAAATGGGCAGAACACAGAGTTTATCTTCAAAGGTGTTAAAAGGGATTAATGAACTTTCTTTTCCTATTTTTTCAGCATCCGTTAGTCTGGAAATATTATATTGTTTATACACTTTTGAGGAAGAATTTTATGAAGTTTACATGAGGCAAATGTTAAAAATCACACTTTTGTTTAAATCCTTTAGAAGCAAAAGTTTCTCGGCAAATGAAAAACAGTATATTCAAAAAAGACTGTTAGTTTATAAATGTATAAATATATATGTATATATAATATCTTCAAACTTTGAGTAAATATTCAAGGAATTAAACAGTTGTAGTTGTTATTGTCATGGCACGTGAGCCAAAAAATGTGGGAGTCTGGGAAAATAGACAGAGCTAAACCGCAAAGAGCTAGGCTAGGCTAAGCTAGGAGAACTTGAACATGAACAAACAAGCTACATACAGTGCAAACAGTACATGCAAACACAGATAAACTTAAGTAGATGAAGTTTACTGAGCCAACAAGCAAACAGGGAACAGCACGGAACTTAATCAATGTGACTAATAAGACAATACACAACAGGTAAGAATAATCAAGGGAGAAAACAGAGTGACCAGCAGAAGAAGCAGTAAAAACTATGGATAATTGCGACCTCTGTTGGTCTACTAGCGGAATTGTCCGTGGTGGCGGGAAACTGATCAGTACACGTTTCTGAGGTGTTTTATTCGTCTTATCACAGTATTTTGCCAATGAATACGTTTTTATTTGTCATTCGACAACACGTCATCACGCATTATCCCTTTCTTCTAATGAATTTGTTCCTGCTTGTGCCTCTCACCGTTTTTTTTGTCTCTCATTAGAAGTTAATAAGACCAAAAACTAGCTTGTCATTTGACCAAGACTTCCCCATGTCGGAAATCTACCTTCCTGCTCCAAAGCCCTTATGCTGGAGACTCTTTCTGTAAATGTTGAATAAACATCTCCTCACAGAAAACATGACATATCAGTGCTTACATGTGGAAGATTTCTCAACTAAAAAGACTTGTGAAGGGAATCTTACTGCCTGCTCCAAAGCACTGACTCTGGAGGTTCCTTCTGTAAATGTTAAATGTTTCTTTACAAAAAATCTCAATGTGTAATCATTGATATGGTGATGTTTTCTGTGAGGAAATGTGTGATCAAAATAGTTGTAAGGAGTCTTCAGTGTCAGAGCTTTGTATCACTCAGTAAGATTTCTGACCTCCCAGAAATTTCACCCTGACACTCTGATATCTAAAAATGCCAAAAGGTTCTGGATTACTCCACTTATTTCAGCATGAGCCGTATTATCAATAATATAAATGTTAACTGGCCTTTGAGATCATTCTGTCCGTCTTCCTGGCTCGATAATGCACAAAGAGGAGGAGATCGATTCAAGGGGAGGGGTCAAAAAGAGGCGTAGGGTAGCTAAGGGCAGAGTTCTGTGAGACAGATGCTGGGATTATAGCAGCTGTCAGAACTCTGGAGACGCTTGCTTTCCTAGTGTAGGCTTCACAAACCGTCTACACAAACAGATGTTGCAGAATGTAGATGATCGAGAAGAAGAAGAAGAGTCAGAACAGGCCAGAGGGATTTGCTAAAATGCCCATGACCTCATAAGAGCAAAATTCCTTAGGAATCATTACTGCAGCAAGACTGGACTTATGGGAAAAAACAAAAAAGGTACTCATTTCTTTTGGCATTCATTTCCTTATGACTCACAACATTGTGCAACATTCAAGCCTACTTTAAACTGCGTAAAACTGCAATGTCCAGACTCTTTTCCGATTGCATTACACAGAAGTGCTTGTAATAGATGAAGAGATGTTATTTGTTACACAATGTTAATGTTCATGTTATTGAGCTCTACTACAAGTCCTGCATGTTTGCACTGAACTTGGCTGTGATGATTGGCGCTTACTGAGAAGCCATGAGTCATTTGAATTACTCAGAGTGCTCATGGGAACACAATATTTCTGTACAACACACTTCTGCTTGTATACGCACAGCTGGATGGCAGAAGCATGAGCTGGATAACACACGGACACGCTTGGGCCTCATTTATCAAGTTATGTGTAAATGTTTTTGTAAGTAAATATTCCAGATTTTTAAAAGTTTCACAAATTTCCTTTATTCTCACATGCGTATGCTGATAATCGCTAACAAATCTGTAAACTAACAAGTTCACGGAATATTTGCATTTAGTCACACCTCCAAAACTCCATAAAAGGCAAAGCTGACAGAATGAAGACAAAATGACAACTAAATGGTAAGGCAATAATGCAGCTTGGCCATTACAGTGCATCATGCAGAAATGAAAATATGATGGAATTGTGAAGTACACGGACATTTGAGCGAACTCTATAAATGAACATGTTACTCAGATGATTCATTCCAAGATGAATGACTGCTATATCTTGTGATTGTAAAAACAACACTACCTGCTGTAGTGGAGCATTTGTACTGTAAGCAACAGCTAATACAAAATCGCAGAGAATATAAGAGTATGCAAATATCCATCATCTCTGCATCAAGTCAAATATTAACAGGCCTGTATGCTTGATCTTTTTGTAGGGTGCCATTTCTTTTGTCCTAATAAAAGAACCATTTATTTGTCTTAATGCATTGCATTTCTTTTGGTTTGGATTTCTTGTATTGGATTGTAAAAGTTGGGGGCATGGTGGCTTAGTGGTTAGCACGATTGCCTCACACCTCAGGGTTGGGGGTTCGATTCCCGCCTCCACCGTGTGTGTGTGTGTGTGTGTGTGTGTGTGTGTGTGTGTGCTGTGTGTGTGTGTGTGTGTGTGTGTGTGTGTGTGTGTGTGTGTGTGTGTGTGTGTGTGTGTGTGTGTGGAGTTTGCATGTTCTCCCCGTGCCTCGGGGGTTTCCTCCGGGTACTCCGGTTTCCTCCCCCAGTCCAAAGACATGCATGGTAGGTTGATTGGCATCTCTAAATTGTCTGTAGTGTGTGATTGCGTGAGTAAATGAGAGTGTGTGTGCCCTGCGATGGGTTGGCACTCTGTCCAGGGTGTATCCTGCCTTGATGCCCAATGACACCTGAGATAGACACGGGCTCCCCGTGACCCGAGAGTAGTTCGGATAAGTGGTAGACAATGAATGATTGTAAAAGTGTGTATTTGAAATGAACTGGATTTAAATTTGACAACGTCTATAAAATCCCAGTCGTATTCATAAGCCTAACGATGGAACTGCGTCTACTTACATGTAAATTTACACATCTCAGAAGGCGTTCTTCTTAACTTACTGGAGTTTCACAAATACCATTTCTCCTGCTCTACTGGAAATGTTTTATAAATTAATTTGGTCTATGCCGGCTTGAAAATGAGGCCCATTGGTGTGTCAGTCTAACATCTCTAATAAGCGGAGAAGTCTTGTTTTGCACGTGGTGTGTGTATTCTTGCATTTTCCATGCTTCAAAATTGCTTTCCTACAAAAATGTCACCGTTCATGGAAATTCCCAATAACCAATGGAGATTCAGTGAATTCAGTAATTCGAGTAATTCAGTGAATCAGACTAAAAGTTTAAATGGATGCTGCACAGATTTGCAAAATCTTGAGTAGCTGTTATCTAGACTAGCAAAGATCATGTTTTATTAGAATTCATGCAAGTATTTACTTAGAGGTTATGACTAATGGCTTTAAGGTTATCTAGTTTTATGTTAGGTTACTAATGAAAACCATCATCTTGAGGATCCCTAACTAGCTAAGCCGAGGCTTTGCTGAAGCTGTATTATATTAGTATATTGCAGTCTGGGACTACTTCTGCACTAGAGCTCTTATTATTATGACGTTCGGCGTCTCTGGAAGATGGTTTACGGGCTAACAAATTGGCCAATATGTCTTATGTTTGAAATCACTTCCAGTTTTTCCCTTATTAAATACCATTGTGACAGCACTTAGTGACTACAACCTCAACATCCTGTGACCTAAGCAGACACTGCTAAATTCTCACTGGAATAAGTTTTTATTAAAAAATAAGCTTTTTATACACACAAACCCTGAAATTGGAAAACAGAATCTTCGCAGCTGCCTGGTTCTGGACCCAGATAAAGCTTTGCAAATGATCAATGCTAATGCTAACTAATCCTGAGCTACATGGCATGGGAAAACATGCATCTCTGGAAACACAGGCTAGTAAGGGAATCCCTGACTGTTAGTGGGTGTGCGTGTGTTTGCATTTTATAGGCAAACTCATGTTCCAATACACATCATTCTACCCATTCGAGCACACATCTGGCCTTGGTGTGTGGCTAGCCAAGTCCTAAGTGTGATGTGTAATCCTGTTCTTTTCCCAGCAGAGTTCAGCTTGTTATGAAAGAGTGAGAAAGAGAGAGAGAGAGAGAGAGAGAGAGAGAGAGAGAGAGAGAGAGAGAGAGAGTAACAAGAAACATGGCTGAGACTGTTTGCACCATGTGAGCTCTAGTTCTCAAATTATCTCAGAACAGAACTGATGACCTGAGAATAGATTAAGAAGTATTAGTCCAACTTGCTAGGGGTGTGAGTGGGATTGGACTGAATTCCATTGGGGAACAGGCTGGATTGGTAGGTGGGATTGGCTTTCTGTAGGAGTGAGTAGGTGGGATTGGAAGGTGGGACTGACTTTCTGTAGGAGTGAGCAGGATTGGTTGGAATTCCTTTTGGGAACAGGCTGGATTGTGAGATGGGACTGGATTTCTGTAGGAGTGAGCGGGGTTGGTTGCAATTCCTTTGGGGAACAGGCTGGATTGGGAGATGGGACTGGATTTCTGTGGGAGTGAGCGAGATTGGTTGAAATTCCTTTAGGGAACAGAAAGGATTGGTAAGTGGGATTGGCTTTCTGTAGGAGTGAAGAGGATTGGTCAGAATTTCTTTGGGGAACAGGCATGATTGGTAGGAATGAGCAGGACTGGTATGTGGGATTGGCTTTCTGTAGGAGTGAGCAGGATTGGTCGGAATTTTCTGGGAGTGAAATTAAAAATGCGTGACTACTACTAAGACCAATATAGCAAAAAAGTTATAAAAGACAAAGATAACATAAAATGGATAGTTTTGCTGCAATCGTTTCACACCGCGAAGGTTCCACCTCCCAAAGATTAAAGGTGAAATTGTTCTATAAAGCTGAAGGACTTCTGTCCATTTTTTTTGCTACACTAGAGTAGTACTCAAAATAAGAGCTAATGTTCATCAATAAAGCCCTACTTTCGAGAAGGTTTTATCATTTGCATGCATGATGTATCTGTGTCCTAGGTCTGAAGATGCGAGCGATTGTAGGCATCATGTGTCTGTGCCAGTGTGTTGTCAGTCAGCTGTTGTTGGCCAAAGGGAAGACAACTTCACCACGATTCATTTGCAGTGTCCCAGGTCTACCAGGTACGCTGGGGAAGCCAGGACCGCCCGGGCCTTCAGGGCCCGAAGGCCACGTTGGAATTCCGGGAAGGGACGGCAGGGACGGCCGTAAAGGAGAGAAAGGCGAGAAAGGGGAAACAGGTATGCATAGGACTTAACTAAACATCCAGGAACGCCAACTCTCTGTTGACAAATGAAAGAAAAGCAGCTCAAGAGCAAAAAATCAATTATTATTGTCCCCTAGTGATTAAATCTGGCAGATATTTTAATTAATAAGCTTGAAATGTTTGCTCCACATCGAATCCCATAGATATCAGTTATTTTCCTTTGATTTCTCTCCAGATCGAGATGAACAAATGGAGTTAAGAAAAGTTTAGAATGTTTTCAAATGACTGTGTTCACACATTTTGGCCTCAGCACTTGGTTTTAATATCAATATATCAATCTAAATATAAATATAAAAAAATACACAATGAAAAGTGAAAATAAACTGGTGTCTTTGAAGGAAATAAGCTTGCACTTTATTCCTCTTATTGAACTGTGTCTCACTCACGAATGCTATATTATGAAAATAAATCAGAATAATAAATCCCAGAGACATGGAAGGTATATTCACTGTCCTGCCTTTGACTTATACAGGAATTAAAGGAAAAGTTGGACCAACCAGCAAAATCGGTGAGCGTGGAGAAAGAGGTCCGACGGGTAAGCGTGGCCCAGAGGGCGGCAGAGGAGACACGGGGCATTCTGGACCACATGGGCGGCCTGGACTGAGAGGAGAAAAGGGCCAGAGAGGTCCACGAGGAGCGCCAGGCAAGTGCCTCTGTGGCAGCCTGGTACCCAAGTCAGCCTTCTCCGTAGCCATCACCAGCAGCTACCCAGCTGAACAAGCACCAATCAAGTTTAACAAAGTTCTTTTCGACGAAGGCGGCCATTACAACCCACAGACAGGCAAATTCATATGTGCATACCCCGGCATCTATTACTTCTCTTACGACATCACCCTGGCCAATAAGCACTTAGCCATCGGCCTGGTGCAGAACGGGAAGTACCGCATTAAGACGTATGATGCCAACACGGGGAATCATGACGTCGCTTCTGCCTCAACGGTGATATTCCTCAACCCGGAGGATGAGGTGTGGCTGGAGATCTTCTATAAGGATCAGAACGGCCTGTTTTATGATCCGAGCTGGGCAGACAGTCTCTTTTCAGGGTTTCTGCTCTATGCAGATACTAATTACCTGGATACACTGTCAGAGGACTATTCTTAGATTCCTGTAAGGATTAAATCTTTTTTTTTTAATGTGAACTCTGTGGGCTTGGATTAAAATATTATTTTCAGTATAAACAAATATTAACTTATCGGATGATTCCAAATGAGGGGGCATGGAGGCTTAGAGGTTAGAGTGTTATGCTCACACCTCCAGGGTTGGGGGCTTGGATTAAAATATTATTTTCAGTATAAACAAATATTAACTTATCGGATGATTCCAAATGAGGGGGCATGGAGGCTTAGAGGTTAGAGTGTTATGCTCACACCTCCAGGGTTGGGGGTACTAACTTAGTGTGCATGGAGTTTGCAGTTTTTCCTGTGCTTTGGAGGTTTCTTCCTAGTTCTCTAGTCTAGAGACATGCTTTGTAGACTGATTAGCATCTCAAAATTACCCTGTGTGTAAATGGGTGTGTGAGTGTGCTCTGTGATGGATTGCTGCCTCTTTCATGGTGTCCCCTTAAATATTCATTCATTCATTCATTGTCTACCGCTTATCCGTACTATTCTTGGGTCACGGGGAGCCTGTGCCTATCTCAGGCGTCATTGGGCATCAAGGCAGGATACACCCTGGACGGATTGCCAACCCATCGCAGGGCACACACACACACACACACACACACACACACACACACACACACACACACAATTTAGAGATGCCAATCAACCTACCACACATGTTTTTGGACTGGGAGCACCCGGAGGAAACCCCCAAAGCACAGGGAGAACATGCAAACTCCACACACACGGCGGAGGCAGGAATCGAACCCCCAACCCTGGAGGTGTGAGGCAAACATGCTAACCACCAAGCCACCATGCTAACCACTAAGCCACCATGCCCCCTCCCCTTAAATATATTTATTCAAATAAATAAATAAATAAATAAATATATTTCCAGTGATTCTATTCTGCATTACAATGGACTACTAAACCCTCTTGGACTCTTCCACTTTCCGGCTTGTCCGTCTATAATGTGGGTGCTGAGTCTTTGATACATATATTTTCAGTACATTTTTTTCTTACAAACACAAATCTTTATAGCAAAATTGCTGAAAATGGTTTATGTAGATATGTAGTAGTCTGAATCTGTAAATTCCAACATCTGAATTCTTCGAAGAAAAGCAGATCACATGAGGCATTGGCCAAAAGAATTCTGTTTATACTCACAGAAAACAAGGGGATGAGTCAATTTTCTCCTTCTTGTGATTGCTGTCTTCTGGAGTCTGCTTTTTCAGTCTAATAAAAACACTACACGTGTGTAAAAGAGTCCAAATGTCATCCATTCCAACAAGCAACTCCATCTGTTTAAGCATGTAACTGCCTGTGATATTCACCTCCATTCCATTGTACCGCCTATCCGATCTATTCTCGGGTCACGGGGAAGCATCATCTCAGGCATCATCAGGCATCAACTGCCTGTGATATTGAACAACTAAATTCTTTAATGAATCATTGAATCTATTCTGTCTAAAAGATTCATTTTTGTGAAAGATCCATTCAATCATTTTTTATTCGTTCCTGTCCTGCCAGCAGCACGGATGTCTTGTACTAACTCAATTTCCTAAACAGAGCAGATAGCTGTGTCTAACACGCTGCATATTTCAATACTTAAATCAAACTAAATTGAATTATCCATGTGAAAAAAAGAAAGCAACACAACAAAATGAAAAACAGAGCACAAAAATGTCTCCTCTATGAAGATGGTTCAGTAATCTACAGTACAAAAAGCTAGGCTGCACATGGTCTTCATACTTACCGTGCATGGCCACAATTATTTTTACAAATATCACTCAGCTGTTTTGTCATGTCGTGACTGCTGCTGGAGATTTTAGTTCAGATGCCACCAGCAGCATGTCAAGCGTGTCCACTGCCATATCAACACAGACTTCACTCATTCTCACCAAGACTTGCCAATCCACCTACCGGCATGTTATCAAAAGGTAAGAGGAGGCTGGAAAACTAAGTAAAACCTCATGCTGAGTATGTGAGTCTACACACAAGACAGTTTCCTGGGAACCCTTGAGCTGTGAGACGGCAACCCACTGCACCACGCTAGCACTGAGTTCATGTTATATATCCAATGTTAAGTTCCAATAATGTGGAATTAATTATTAAATAATATAATGTCTCTACCAAGACCTTATGTAAAAGATTATATGTATAAGGGGGTTTTTTTGGAGCAAAAATATGCAAAATATTTAAATTGAAAAAACCAAACATCCATAATATTATTTTGTTGATATCACCACACAAACCGCTGTATTTTATGAAAAATTAAACAATTACCAACAATTTGAAAAGGAAAAAACAGTCTTTCTTGCAGGACGGTATAAGTAAAATATTTCCTTGAACAGAAGGGACATTTCATGACATTTGTACAAGATTTGAATGCTTTGTTTTAACTAACCTCATTTCTACAAATATACACAAAGCTCCGTCCAAAAAATTATGGTGGTTCAACTACTGTTAGCATGCTAACTAGAATCATTAGCAAGGGTTGTCATGTCATCACTATGGAATGCACCCAGACATCCCGCTGCTGTTACACGTCTATAAACTTGCAGAAGCTCTCATAATTATTGATGAATTATCTCATAATTATTGAGGAGGGGCGTTGGGGGCGTGTCTATAAAATGACTGACAGGAAGCCAATCCAAATATAAACAAACATTCCGGACCGGAAATCATGGTTCCATTCCATTACGTATTTTTTTAAACTACGTAATAGAGTTAGTCTGAGACAATGGCTTTAAATAGTATTTTAAAGCATATCTACACAATTTTCCACATTATTTGTACTAGTAAAAAATTAAAAAGGTTGACTATTACACATTTAACTTTAAAACTTTGACTATTAATTTTACTATGCTCGTTTTCGTTTCCCTTAGTTTTGTAGTTTGTTTTATCTTCTCTATTCACTTTAATCTCTTTGAGATTTTCCTCAAGTAAGAGCAAAACAAAACAAGCGACGAAAAAAACCTATTTTGTGTTGCTGTAAAATGAACCAATCATTGCGCAGGTCATTACTCATTACGTCATCAAATCTGACGAATCAGAAGCCGTGATTCCTCCTCCAGCAGCTATCGGCTAACGCTGCGCTTCTCTCAGGGATTGGTTGCAGCGTAGTTTCTCTCCGTTACCAAGCAGCGAAGAGAAATGATGGCGGTAAGCGCTTTTAGTCCTTCTGAGCTTTACGTTTTACTGATAGAAACTTTTTAGAAAATATGTTAATTAAACTGTGTGCTATTTTAACATGCTATTTAGCATGTTGTAGTTGTTTTGAATGCAGCCGAATACATATCCTCAGTGTTTGTGTTATTATTGTAGTGTTATGTTTCTCTTTAAAATGAATTTTCCTTAATAGTAGCATTAATAATAAAGCTACGTTATATATAGTAAAACTGATCAACTTTATTTTGTCTAAATGTTGTTCTTCTTTCTTTAATCCAGCACAGCTGAACCAGAAAGCATGGACCGCTCTGACATTTAAGCTTCTCCTGAATTATAGCACTGTCTAACACACAAAGGTCTTCCTTAGTGCTTCCTTCATTATGTCTACTTCCAGGTGATTATTTCCTATCAATAATCCAAAGAATCGTCATCGTTACCATCTTCATTAACCACTTTATCTTGGCCCGGTTCTGAGATTATACTGGGAACACTGGGTGTGATGCAGCCTGAAATAGACTCCAGTTTATTATAGCACATCATACATATGTTAACACTTTCATAACTAGGGGCAATTACAAGTCACCACTTCATACACAGGCAGGTTTATAGAGTCAGTAGAAAACCGGAGAACATAACAGAAACCCATGTGAACATACGAAGAACATGCAGAACTCAAGCGCCTTACTTGCTGGTGATTGATGTATCGATTATACTGGAAAAGAATTTTCATTCATTCATTGTCTGCCGCTTATCCGAACTACACTCGGGTCACGGGGAGCCTGTGCCTATCTCAGGCGTCATTGGGCATCGAGGCAGGATACACCCTGGACGGAGTGCCAACCCATCGCAGGGCACACACACACTCTCATTCACTCACGCAATCACACACTACGGACAATTTAGAGATGCCAATCAACCTACCATGCATGTCTTTGGACTAGGGGAGGAAACCGGAGTACCCGGAGGAAACCCCCGAGGCACGGGGAGAACATAGGAAAAGAATATTTTGAATGTAAAATTTTTGAAACTGGTTTGTCTGAGTTGAGTTGAATGCAGTAAGCAGGCATTCAAAATTTTAAATGCATTAACGTTTTTTTCCTTCCAGTGATATCCGGGAGAAGCTGCGCAAGAAACGTCGCACGCTTCAGGAGACTTTGAAAGTGAAAGTGAGGGATGACACACAGGTCTGTAATTTCATTGACTGGATCTTGTTCATTTCTCAGATCTGAAAAGGAAAAGTAGACAAACTATTCAGAACCATATAAACAATTTCTGCTAAATTTGTCCATATGTAGAAAATGCTGTATATTACTCAACAAATTAGTGAATCTTCAGTTAATTATATAAAATATACAAAAGCATGCACTGAACCCAGTCAAAGAGCTTCACTTTAACAATCATTTAATCTGAGGTGAACATGCAGAGTCGTAGAAAGCATGACTCAACACGCTCGCTGAGGTGCCTGAGAAGCATGAACACACACTAACACACTAACACGCCTACGTTTTGGTAAGACGGTGTGCCGTGTGCTCTGCCTGCTAGGCTCTGGTTCCCCCCGACTCTGGTGCCACTCAGCAGTGCGATCACACCGTGGTGGAGGTTGGTTCTCAACTCCTCATGTCACTTCTAGAATCTAGATCTTGCTTCCCTCATTCCTCAAACTTCACACAAGACCTAGAACCGCTTCTTTGTTCTGTGCTTGTCTTTGATGGTCCAAATCCTTGCTTTTCCTCCGTTTTTACTTCCTTCTTCACTCTTTGCCGTGCTTCGGATGAAACCTGACTCTTTTTCTGTATTACATGTATTCAGAAACTCTTAATATATATGTGTGTCTACAAAACATGTTTGTTTACAAAGTTTACTACACACTTTCATTACATTTGTGTATTCTCTAATATTCTTTAATATCAGATGTCTAAGGGAATTTGGCCTTTGTGTCATCTCATATTTATACCCCCTGTGAAACAGGAAGTCGGAAATGACTAAGAGTTTCAAAACACTCATGTGAAGCAGAAAAAAAGTGTAATTTTCTCTGATAGTATGCTATAGTGTACTGTATATTCACAGAAGTGCTGTATACACCATATCTGTTGAAGTTTCTGATTTTAGTGTCTGATTCTCACTATGTACTGCACCAGGAATTGACCGGCAGACAGGAGGACCCCGGTGAAACCTTGCGGCACTCGCTGAAAGCCCAAAGAATGAAAAAGAAGAAGAAGGTTAAAAAAATGGAACACCAATAGATTTATTTTGTAATATGTGTGTACTGAATATAACTTTGCAGCAACATGTCCCTTGTCTTTCCATTAAGCTCTGCTCTGTTTTTTTGTTCCAGCTGTTGAAAGAATTGGAGGTGGAGGTTCCTCCAGAGGACGAGGAAGTGGAGGAAGTGGTCACTGTTGTGCAGAAGCTGCAGGAGGAGCGTGTGGATGACACGTGGTCAGGAGGAGATCGCTTGGCTCGAGTACACAGAGGTGAAAGTCTGGATTAGGATTAGACTCAGATGCTTCACTATTACACTTAGGAATGTTGTTTTGTAGCAGAGGTTTGTATGTGCAATTTATCTTATTGTTTAGCAAAAATTAAGACAGAATACTTTTAAGAGTTCAATTAAAGTCTTAGATATGTTTCATAATCGTACTGCAGAAGATTCAGTGGTTATCATCAAGCATTGAATCGTTGCACCATATATTAGGAATTGAATTCTGTTATAGTGGAGTAAGTAGCATCATCAAATAACAAATCCTTCTTTTATGAATCAAATTAGTGTCATGTATTGAATTTGAATCAAAATCATATCGTATTTGACTCACTGGCATCACTGAGTTGAATTGTTGCCTTATGAATCAGAATCATATCCTAGTCAAATCAAAGGAATCCTGTTATGAATCAAAAGGGTGTAATTTTTTTTGTAGCTGAATCAGAGGTATTACTGAATTGAATCATCGCCTTATGAATCAAATAAGGGTGATATTGTATCATTGTAAATATAGTGAATCATTGCTTTATGAATCATAATTGCAATTTATTAACTGGCATTACTGAGTTGAATTGTTGTTCTGAATCAGAATCATATCCTATTCAAATCATATCCTATATCCTAATATCTACATAGATATAAAAGAAAAAAAATTCTTGTTATTAATGAGACACTTTTTGTCTCTCTGTATCTCAGACCTTCCTCCTCTTCCTGTGTCGAGGGCCGACTCCAGTCTGTCCGAGAGCTCTGTGAGGCAGCGTATGAGGGAGAAGCTGAGAGAGGCCAAGGTAAGTGAACTAGAGTAACAGCAGAAAATAACAGGAAGAGTCAGAAAGTCAAAAAGTCAATGTTCTGGAAGCTTTTTTGGGCAGAATAAATTGAGGGATGAGAAAAGAGGAGGCAGCGATGAAAACATTTCCTTGAGTGCTCTGGAGGATTTTTTTTCGTGACACAGAAACACGCCGGCTAACGGCCAAGCGAAGTCAGTGAGGCAGATTTAACATGGCTTGTTTATGTGCTGAGTAGGTCTGAGTGTACACCAGGCTGTACAACTCCCACTCAAAGAGGAATGTGAACATGAACTGATTTTTTTTCTCTGCAATCCAGCTGTGCTTTAATCAAATTAAGGTTTTTAGGAAATAGTTCAAGCTTCTCTTTCCACATAAATCCCTGCTTTCAGCTGCCAAATATGGATCATGTTTAAATTAGGACCAAAATGATGGTTCTGATGGTTCTAATAGATCTTATGCCACGGTTCTGCTGAATTCTGGATTCTGATTGGTCAGAAGGTGTGGTAAGATGACTGTAATCACATGTTTATATTAATGCACATGGTGTAACGTTATCGTTTCTATTGTAAAAGCTCATTCATAGGGACGTGTATGATGGATGTGCTACTTAATTATTATTATTAAAAGCTAATAATAGTAAGCAGACATTTTTATTTAACATATAAAAATCATTAATATGGTGGATTTTCTGTAACAAGGTGAGTTTACTTTTTAAAATTTTAAAGGGAAAGGGGTCTCCAGTGTCAGCAGTTTTCAGGAAAAAGTATCAGTGCACGTTCTAAACAAGATGGCGGCGCGGTAGTAGCACGCAGTGGCCACTCCGGATCAAAAATGGTGCTATTGTCCTCATATAGCCCGACTACCACAGCATATGGAGACCAGATACAACGATGTTCATGTGTACGACAGCCAGACACTATTAAATTTGGAAATCGTGCACCAGCCAACGTGCATGATGAACTACAAAATCAGTATCAGTAGCACCTCTGGTCCAGGAGGAACATTGTTTCATTTCACCATGTACTGCATCAGCTATATATGGTTGAAATGACAATAAAGCTTCTTTGACTTTGACTTTGACGTATTTACGATCTTTCAGTCCAAAGCAGCGAGTCTTTTGGAGCAGGAGGCTTCGGTGGAGCCGGCCAGTCGTCTGAAGAGCCTCAGAGATAGAGTGACACTGACCAGATTCGACCAGGAAGTACGTCTGCTGCTTTGGGGGTTCTTACATTAAAAAATAGTTAGGCACCTGTTTCATGGTAAAATACATCTCATGAACACCTTCAGCACATTAGCGTGATCCAGGAGCTGTAAAGCTTTTTCTTTCTGAAAAGCAGGTTTGAGTTGCTGAGGCTTGGATTAAATATATTTAAATTTATATATAACAATGTGTGTGTGTGTGTGTGTGTGTGTGTGTGTGTGTGTGTGTGTGTGTGTATATATATATATATATATATATATATATATATATATATATATATATATATATATATATATATATATATATATATATATATATGCCAAGCTGGCTAATATCTATAAGAATGTAATGATACAGTAGCATTGATAGGGAGTTGTTATTTTGCACCACTGCAACAACTTTTTATTATTTTTAAAACTTCCAGATCCCACTGTCAGTATTGCTAACTTAAATAATGTTCCTTAACTGATCTTATTTATTATTTTTAATTAAACCCTTCACCTTTTTAAAAACGAAACAAAACAAAAAACTAGAATTACCCAAGCTGCTGTCATCACAGTGAATTTGAGTTATATTGATGTTCTATATTTTGATGTGAGCGCTATGCTGTGTATGTTGTAATGTATCGCCCTCGCAGTCAGACGAAATTCCCGCCCAGGGAGCTGCTTCCATCACCGCCAGGGTGAAATTCCGGGATGCAGCCAGACGTGTCACCAGAGACAAAAGGGTGAGTGTTGTAAATGTGTTCTTTACAAGACACTTGATGGTAGACTCTGAGAAATGAAACTGAGAGTGTAAGAAAGTCTGTAGGTTATTTTTTACTTACACAGCATCTGCTGAATGCTGAGTTTAGAAGGTGTTGATTATGACACTGCAGTTATTAAGGCTAATCGTAAACACGTGATTGTATGCATTGAAATTGAACCAATAAAAATACCTGATTAATACAGTGGAGTTTTCTGTAAAGAGATGTTTAATAATGTAGCTTAATCAAAGTCAGTGATTTTTCAGCCAGGCTTCAGGACAGAAGACACTGACATGAGATGTTTCTAGCTGATATAATGTTAGTGACAACAGGATCTTGTTTGTGGACAGTCCATGACATTAAATGTAACTAAAAATCGATAAAAAGTATGACATGTCTTTATGGACTTTACTTAATAAGAAAAAATGAAAAATGCTAAGAAATTACTGTAGGATATTAAGGATTAAACACGTTGGGACTCTGCGATAATGGAAAATAATCAACTTCAGAGCAGTAGCAGTGACCCATCATCACACAACCTCGCTGTTGATCATTTTCCTATAACAGCATGCCTCAAACGTTTTATTCTTTTATGTATTGCCTAAAGGTGGCATTTCAGAGTGCATTGTTTTTTAATAAAGTGTGCTAAAGTTGCTTTGTTTTGTTTGTTTTGACAATTACTTTGTTTTTCAGTCAGAATCGATTTATTGTGCTTAAAATGTATGATAAGTGCGGGGGCACGGTGGCTTAGTGGTTAGCACGTTTGTCTCACACCTCCAGGGTTGGGGGTTCGATTCCCGCCTCCGCCATGTGTGTGTGGAGTTTGCATGTTCTCCCCGTGCCTTGGGGGTTTCCTCCCCCGGTCCAAAAACATGCATGGTAGGTTGATTGGCATCTCTAAATTGTCCATAGTGTGTGAATGAGAGTGTGTGTGTGCCCTGCGATGGGTTGGCAATCTGTCCAGGGTGTATCCTGCCTTGACGCCCAATGACGCCTGAGATAGGCACAGGCTCCCCGTGACCCGAGAATAGTTCGGATAAGCGGTAGACAATGAATGAAAATGTATGATATTCTTTTTTTTCCCAACAAACAGCCTGAAAGCAGTTTGCCCAGTGCTGAGGAAGCATACAACTTTTTCAACTTCGACCCTGAACCTGAATCTGATGAACGTCAACTCAAGGAGGAAAGAAAGAAAGAAGCAAGAGGAGGAGAGGAAGAGCAGGAGGAGGAGGAGGAAGAAGAGGAGGCTGAGATGGAAGGAGAGCATGAAGGAGAGGAGGAGCCTACAGAGAGGGTGAAGCATGATCATATTTATGTGCCTGTAATACGTATTGGGAATAAAATAACATCACATCTGCAGAGGTGTTTATCAAAACATTTTGTGGTGTAAATTTAAAGATCAGTAGTGGAGCGATCTGTTTGTATAACTCCTGTAACTCAGGATGAAGATGCCCCACTGGTCAGAGATGAGGAAGAGGATCTGTTCGTTATTCAATCAGCACAAGACTTCCTGGAAGTGAAGAAGGCTGAGTACGTCGAGGACAGCAACCGCATACAAAGAGAGAACGAGGTTCTTTTCATCCCCAGTACGAGACACGGTACAGACTCCATATTCTTTTCTTTGTTTTTCTTTTGTTTTTGTTTTTTTACATATTTTATATACATTGATATCCAGCTGATGATGTCATTTTGTATACAACAGAATCTTCTTGTACACAACATACACATGTAATTATAGCTGAACTGTAATCACGTGTGTGTGTGTGTGTGTGTGTGTGTGTTTGTTCCTCAGTGCCTGCTTCTTGTAAGCTTCCAGAGAATGTTCGTCCCCGTTACCTGGAAGAGGAGGGTCTTTATGTAGGAGAGAGGCCGTACGTCTCCCTGACCAATCAGAACATTCTGGAAAACCGCATCATGAAGCAAAATCAGGTAGCTGCTGTAACAATGGTATCAACTTCGTAAAAGGGTGTGAAAATTTTTTGTTTTGAGAAATAGGAACTTGAGAGTGAGGAACACTTCCTTATGAAAATGGAAGCACCTGCAGAAGTGCATCACTCCACACTTACCTTACCTAATAAGGTTACCTAATAACCTAATAGGTTACCTCGTGGCATTTTAAAACCGCACCATATTTGTCTTAAGAATGACAAAAAGTAGATTTGAAGTAGTTGTACATGATTAGAGTAAAGTGTAAAATTCTAAGTGTTAAATTAAAGTGTTAAGTAAAATACACATTTTCTTGAAATAAAATTATTAAAATATTCAAAAATCTGGTTATTTCTTAGGCATCTCATTCTTGAAACGCCTTTTTCAATGATTCTTCTTTTATAGTTCATAAAAAAAATCTAGCTTAGTTCATTCCCTCAACGCATTCAGTCAAAAGATCCGGAATTTTCTGCATTTCGGGATCATGAGAAGAAGAAAACGACTTTCTCAGACACTTTCTTCTGTATATTCAATGGCACTGTGATATCAGTGGATAAATCTGTGCAACTTTCTCTGTTACACAAGTTATAGACAAAATTTGAGCAAATTATTAATATAAAATTACAATTTAAATAAATAAATATGGCTCTGTTTTGTGTATTTAAGACACATTTTGGGTCATTGCATATGTCAATGATTATAAAATGTTTTTTTCCCTTCCCAGTTCTCAGTGCACAAGCCATTCTGCAGCTCATGTCCATATGACTGGATGGATTCTGAGATTTGATTTCCCAGTTGTTTGTATTCGTCGGGTGCCTATAGAGTTTAAACAGTAACACGATGGTTGTTTTTTTTTCCGCTCAGGGCATGAAGTGGTTTGGAGATGATGGGCGGATCATGGCTCTGCCTGACCCAATCAAAGAGTCCTCATCAAGACCAACCATTTTTCATTTGGAGGAGGAGCTAGACCCGGCGTTACAGACTGTCTACAGAAAGGTATTTTGATCAGTGAATATAATGTCCAAGAAGCCAAAAAAGCATGATTATGCAAAAGATATATTCATGTTGAAATGAAAACATCTGTGCATGTATTTGTGTGGTCTGTTGTGGATTTTATCAGATGTAACTATCCTTTGTGCAGGCGCTGAAATCCAAACATGTCAACCGCTACATGGTAGGAGTCGGTGTCCCAGACGGAGACTATCAGCTGGACGTCGATGTATCCGGGCTCATATTCTCCCATCATCCCCTGTTCAGCAGGGAGCATGTGCTGGGTGCTCGACTGGCCCAGCTGTACGACCAGTACCTCAGCAGACGGCACAAAAACTTCACCTGTCTCCTGACAGATAAGGTACAGTTTAGCAGCTTTGTTACTGTTCAATCACCATAGTAACAGCTTTCATTGAAGAAACGCTTTTCTGTGTGTGGGACTTCAGCTTAATGGGCTAAGAAACGCGATTCACAACATGCTGGAGCGCCATAACGGAGAGGGCCTTAGTCTGGTGAGTCAGCAAAGAATCATGGAGTACAGACAGGAAATAAGGTGAGCAATTTTGCACTTTTGATATTTCATAATATAATATGATTAACTGCTGAAAATGACCCTGAATGGGCTACACTGAATGGGCTACACTGAATGTCCGTTTCGCTTATCAGACACACACGTCAGCTCCGTGACTTAGAACAAGAGAGGGACCGAACTCTGCTGAAGAGCATCGTCAAAGTCTGGAAAGAGCTCAAAGCACTGCGGGAATTCCAGGGCTTCATCAACACACCCTACAAACTGTACATCAGGAAGTGAGTACAGCACCAACAGAAACATCAAACTAATCCAACATTCGTGAAAATACATCAACATACACAATGCAAACACACCAAAATAATCAATCCAAAGAAAACATCAACAAATCCAATTCAAACCATTCAACAAAATTCAAAACAACACTCTTTAATAAAAGCAATCTAATCAATATTTAATAATAATCAGCAATGAAGGTGAAAAAAAAAACACAACACTATTGAAAAAACACCAGTGAAACAATCCATCATGCTTCAACAAACACCAGATTCCACAGAATCAACAAGTGACCAACCAACAGCTTGCAACAGACTAACACAGTGATCCTACATGTGACCATAAAAACCAAAAGAACAGATTAATCCAGCAATTTCCAATAAACACCAACAAAAACAATGAATCGATCTAATCCAATGATGCGAGAATAATGGATTAATCATTAATTAACAAGTTGATCATTAACACCAACAAGCATCCCATTAATCTCTACCACACTGCTCCGTTACTTTATCACAACACCAACACACTGATTCAACACTCCAACAAGCACTCATGATTAATCTGTGTGAGATTTGAGTTTAATTATTAGTGTTTGTTGGAGAGTGTCGGATTAACATGTTAGTATTTGTTGGCATTCATTCAGCACTGACCGACAAAAAAGAAACACTTTTTAACAAACGCCATCAGATCTAACACTCTTAACTCTCAAACACTTTCTAACAAACACTCATGATTCATATATCATTGTCTAACAGATAGATGTCCAGCCAAGTGCTAATAGTTGGAAAGTACTGGGTTAAGATGTTGGTGTTTGATTACTGGAATAATTGGTGTATAGACTCGGACTATTGGGGTTTGTACTTGGTCTTCTCTCAGTATTGGAATTACTGGTCTCACTAAACATGATCTTCTTCTTCTTCTTCTTCTTTCGGCTTTTCACTTCAGGCGTCGCCACAGCGAATCATCTCTCTCCACCCATCTCTATCTTCTGCATCTTCAACACTTGCACCCACTAGCTTCATATACTCATTTATTCCATCCATATACCTCCTCTTTCTCACTAAACATGATCTTGGTCAGAAAAGCAAGAAAATCACAGCGCTGCTTTCTAACAACCTTCACTGTTTGGTTTGACACGAACAAAGCAACAAGAGCTACGGTTCTGTGACATTTAATCGATTTTAAATGTTTATTGGTGTCTTTTATCAGAGAGGAGGTGGCGCCAGAACAGGACCAACGAGAGCACGAGGCAGAGATCTTAGCCGAGGTGGCCGAGCTGCAGACAGAGGTTGCGGAGGATTACGAGAGGAAGATGGTTGAATACCGGAGAAATCTGGAGGAATGGAGGTCCTGGAGGAGGAAACAGGTACCCGAGAGGCCGACTGGAGTTAATCTAACCGTGATGTCCATTTATTCATTTCTAAGTAACACAGTTTTAATGGTTGCTTTTAGAAAGCTGTAAAGAAGAAGCAGAAGAAGAAAAGACAGCTGTCTGATGGTGAGGAAGAAAAAGAGGAGGATGAGCACAGCGATGAAGAGCTGGGAGAGGAGCGAGTGAAACCAGAACCTCCACAGAAACCTGATACAGCGAGTTTAGAGCAGCAGGTTCGAGAGAAAGCTGCGAAGATCCGCAGGAAACCTGGAGAATCCATTTTGGTTCCAGAACTCACTGTTTCCTGTCCTGTCACTCCTAATGAGCAGTGTCCACGGTAAACACACACATACACCCACCCCCCACCCACATACACAGTACCCCATGATGTTCAAATATCATAAAATTTTTATTTAGCCATCAAATCTAAATGAAAATGGATTTCATTTAAAAATGTGATTGAGAGTTATTAAGTAAAATATTCTGCTTCTATCAGAGGCATTGGTGGCTCAGTGGTAGGTTACTCGCCTATCATGCGGAAGGCCCGGGTTCGATTCCAGCCAATGCCTCAACCCCAGCCACTGGATGCAGTGCCGGTCCCAAGCCCGGAAAAATGGGAGGGTTGCGGCAGGAAGGGCATCCGGCGTAAAACATTTGCCAAGTTGTTGTGCGGACTAGTCGGTCCGCTGTGGCGACCCCGAACAGGGAGCAGCCGAAAGCAACTTCTATTCTGCTTCTATCAAACTTTGAATAAAATGTTAATCTCCTTCAATATCACTTAAGTTCAGGAACCAAAAACAAACTAACGAATGACACGTTTCACTTGGCAAAAGCAAAAAAAAAAAGGAGTTTAAATTGGAAACATTACTACAGGATGTTTGTGCCTTTCTCACAAAGTAGAAAGTTTATAGAAATTTAAATCAAGAGACAACTGAAAGCATTGTTCAGAAGAAAAGCTTCGAAGTAAAAAGGAAAGGACAAAAACTGGGAAAGAGGAACTCTATCGAGCTAGCTTCAGCAACAATTGTTCATACACAAGAGGGTCAGTCAGATACAGTAATTAATGACAGGATAAGTACTATCATAAAAATGTTCCATTCTCACACACACACACACACACTTTTGTTTAAACCAATTGATGGTTGATAAAAACTGATCTTTTATTAAAGCAACCAAGGAACCAAATACCTCTGAATTTCTTCTTCATTTTACTTGGTTATGATGATAGATGATGATACAGGAAGGTGTGCAACATCTCCATTTTCTCAGAAAAGGACACAACAATTCCAACATGGAGGCTTATAGAGTTTAATAGTAAATACACTACAGCAGATGTACTTGAAACAAAATTTTATAATAAAATGTGAAGCACTATTCATTTCCTCTTTCTTCGTATGATGGCAAACAGTTGTAAAGAGTCGCTGCTCTTTCTCCAGCTGTGTCCCATGTGTTGTGTCTTATCCTGTTCCCAGAGGAGAATTTGCACGGAGAGAGGATGTAGCAAAGCGCTCTCTGTTTATCAAAGTGCTGTACAATGGCAAAGAAGTTTCCAGAACGGACAGTCGCTCGCTCAGCATGGACTTCCGGGTTCACTTCGGCCAGGTGTTTAACCTGAAGATCGTGAACTGGCCCGAGAGCATCAAACTGCAGGTAGTGTGTGTGTGTGTGTGTGTGTGTGTGTGTGTGTGTGTGGTTTGACTTACTCATACATACTCTGACATACTCTGTGTGTCAGATATATGAGCGCACCGGATCGTCCACCAATCTGCTAGCGGAAGTGTGTGCGCCAGTTCCAGAAACTTCCATCTTAACAGGAAGTGCTTCATCTGAAGAGATGGAGTTCAGCAGCAACCAGAGGGTTGCGTGTAACCATGAGGGTGTAGGCAGTGGTAAGAACGCACACACACACATGTGAATGTGTCACCCTATGTGAAACTCAAAGACTGATCAGCTTGATATTTTTTAAATATCATCTAAACATTTATACAAAATGCTGTGTGTTTCATGTCTGTGGTGTCAGATGTGCCATTCTCGTTCATGGCTGATGGCAGCAACAGGCAGACGCTGCTGACCTCAGGGAAGCTGTCCTGCTGTGTGTCATGGGCTGTAGGAGAAGATGACTTGCCCCTTGCTCCGCCCTCTGGCCAGCCTGGTGCAGGTATACACAGGTGAGAGGCAAAAAGGCAACACTGCACACACAATATTAGCAAGTTCTAAAACACACTCTGTAGCCAAACTGTGTGATGATCAGGCATTTGAGAAGTTGTTTACATCACTATAGCAACCAGAACAAAACAGTGAAACTTGATAAGCTGACTATCTAATACTAACACAATTTTATGCTCTCTCTCTCTCTCTCTCTCTCTCTCTCTATCTATCTCTCTCTCTCTCTTTTATCTATCTCTATCTCTCTCTCTCTCTCTCACACACACACACTCTGTAGTGGTCTGAGGCAGAATGACGCAATAGCGTGCATTGGGGCGTCTGGACTAAACGACATGAAGAAGCTGGGGAAATGGGCAGCCGAATCTCGCCTCGACCCTAACCACCCCAACAACTCCTCTATAATGCAGCTGTTCTCAGTGCGTGAGCTCACACAATAATCAGCTTCACATTAGCTGATTAAAGTGCTTACTGCTAGACAACCCAAACATGTTGTTCTTTAACACCAGAATTGATTATTTTACAGATTATTTTACATGACTGTTTAATTTCTGGTTCCAATACTTCATGCAATGATCAGTTACACTTTAATTACAGATTGTAACTCTAGAATATACAGAAAGGAGGGTTGGGGGGTGAATACTTATGCAACAGCATCACCTCACACATCACCCCTCTCACTCCACAGGTGGCGAGTGGAGGAGAATTAGCGGTCCCGGATTATTTCCGACTGGAGCAGCTGCAGGAGGAGTTTAATTTCCTGTCGGACGAGGAGCTGGATCGCTCGCGCCGCTTCCGCCTGCTCAGGCTAAGGAGCCAAGAGGTGGTCGAGTTTCGGCATTTTAAATCCGTGCCTTCCACCGAGCGGGAGATCTCTGAGAAAGTGTTCGAGGTTTGGTTACTACTTCCACAGATCACAACTTGATGTGTTAAACCCTTTCCTTATTCAGTCATCACATAGTCACCATGTTTTCTCTGGATGAGATGTTAAATATATTTAGTATGTTTTTTTTATTTTGTTAAATATGTCAGGATTACGAGCGTAGGCTGAAGGAAGGACAGCTAGTCGACACCAAGGAGCACATGGACACACACAGAGCTCTGGTGGCCAAGTACTTAAAGAAAGTAAGTGTTGAATTCTCAATTCTGTTCAGTCAAAAGATATCAGTTCATTTTTTTCTGTATGTGTGGCGTTTCTGTTCCTTTCTATGTGTGTGCTGGAAACATAAAAATAAACATATGCAATATAATGAAGGTTTCTGTAAGGAGAGGTCTGGGATTAGTATCCAAAGAACACTTTTTTTAGGAAGTGTGTCTATTTGTAGCAGTGACTGTTGAAGTGATACCACTCACTGTTTCATCTGTACAACCACACTCTTTTTCTTCTCCTTTCAGGTGCAAGAATCCGTCATTAATCGCTTCCTCATAGCGAAGCATCATTACGTTCTTTCGGATGTGGTAGTAGAAGAGGAGGTACCGAGCATCGGGTAATGGCTCTTCCTCTCCCTACAAGTTCACCATCTTTATTTAAGTTGATGCCTCAACTATGATGTGAAGAAACATTGTACATATTGTTCGAGGAATTTATTTACTTCTCGCTTATTTAATTTTTTAATTTCTTCTTTGCAACATTGTCCAGTTTTATTTGGGGAACGCTTTTAACAATAGACATAAACCTAGGTTTATATTTAGGCCCCTGCTGAGAAAGACAGACATGATGCTCATAAGAAAAAAAAATTCCATTATCAGCTTGTTTCTATGACGATATACAGGTGCATCTCAATAAATTAGAATGTCGTGGAAAAGTTCATTTATTTCAGTAATTCAACTCAAATTGTGAAACTCGTGTATTAAATAAATTCAATGCACACAGACTGAAGTAGTTTAAGTCTTTGGTTCTTTTAATTGTGATGATTTTGGCTCACATTTAACAAAAACCACCAATTCACTATCTCAACAAATTAGAATATGGTGACATGCCAATCAGCTAATCAACTCAAAACCCCTGCAAAGGTTTCCTGAGCCTTCAAAATGGTCTCTCAGTTTGGTTCACTAGGCTACACAATCATGGGGAAGACTGCTGATCTGACAGTTGTCCAGAAGACAATCATTGACACCCTTCACAAGGAGGGTAAGCCACAAACATTCATTGCCAAAGAAGCTGGCTGTTCACGGGTGCTGTATCCAAGCATGTTAACAGAAAATTGAGTGTAAGGAAAAAGTGTGGAAGAAAAAGATGCACAACCAACCGAGAGAACCGCAGCCTTATGAGGATTGTCAAGCAAAATCCATTCAAGAGTTTGAGTGAACTTCACAAGGAATGGACTGAGGCTGGGGTCAAGGCATCAAGAGCCACCACACACAGACGTGTCAAGGAATTTGGCTACAGTTGTCGTATTCCTCTTGTTAAGCCACTCCTGAACCACAGACAGCGTCAGAGGCGTCTTACCTGGGCTAAGGAGAAGAAGAACTGGACTGTTGCCCAGTGGTCCAAAGTCCTCTTTTCAGATGAGAGCAAGTTTTGTATTTCATTTGAAGACCAAGGTCCTAGAGTCTGGAGGAAGGGTGGAGAAGCTCATAGCCCAAGTTGCTTGAAGTCCAGTGTTAAGTTTCCACAGTCTGTGATGATTTGGGGTGCAATGTCACCTGCTGGTGTTGGTCCATTGTGTTTTTTGAAAACCAAAGTCACTGCACCCGTTTACCAAGAAATTTTGGAGCACTTCATGCTTCCTTCTGCTGACCAGCTTTTTGAAGATGCTGATTTCATTTTCCAGCAGGATTTGGCACCTGCCCACACTGCCAAAAGCACCAAAAGTTGGTTAAATGACCATGGTGTTGGTGTGCTTGACTGGCCAGCAAACTCACCAGACCTGAACCCCATAGAGAATGTATGGGGTATTGTCAAGAGGAAAATGAGAAACAAGAGACCAAAAAATGCAGATGAGCTGAAGGCCACTGTCAAAGAAACCTGGGCTTCCATACCACCTCAGCAGTGCCACAAACTGATCACCTCCATGCCATCCCCGAATTGAGGCAGTAATTAAAGCAAAAGGAGCCCCTAGCAAGTATTGAGTACATGTACAATAAATGAACATACTTTCCAGAAGGCCAACAATTCACTAAAAATGTTTTTTTTTTTGTTGGTCTTATGAAGTATTCTAATTTGTTGAGATAGTAAATTTGGGGTGGGTTTTTGTTAAATGTGAGCCAAAATCATCACAATTAAAAGAACCAAAGATTAAACTACTTCAGTCTGTGTGCATTGAATTTATTTAATACACGAGTTTCACAATTTGAGTTGAATTACTGAAATAAATGAACTTTTCCACGACATTCTAATTTATTGAGATGCACCTGTATAAACCTTTTGAAAACTTTTCTGCGTTTTCAGTTGAAGTAGCAGTCAGGTCAAAATAGGAATAAAATTAAACTGGTGGATAAGTTTCTCTGTGAAAAAAAGGCTTCTGAAGTTTATTCTGACTTTAGGTGAACTATGAAATGTATTTATTTTTTATATTACCTTCTGCTTTTTTTCCCACTTCCTTCATTCCCCCCCCCCTTCCTCTTCCCGAAGTTCCTGTAATAGAGTATAAAGTAACTTTAAAGTCATTTAAAGTATCTAAGTAATCACACCCTATTTTAGCCTCACTGTCGCTTGACTTCTGCAAAAATTCATGTCCATAAAAGCCATTAGGGTTTTTGTTGTGAAATTCAGGGTTTTTTTGTTCCCCCTCTCTGCCTACTAGGATTTCCTTATGAATTAACATTCTTATTCAAATTCTTTCATCTTGATTGGTCCCTACTTTCTCTTATTCACTATGAGCCACACAAGCATTTTTTTTTAACATATCAGAATTTACACAACTCTGGTTCATGTTGTCAGGATTTTAGGCCTTAACCTGTTCAAGTTAGCCGAGCCCAAGCGTCCACTGAAGCCTCGGAGAAAAGAGAGGAAGAAAGTCACGGCTCAGAACCTTTCAGATGGTGACATCAAGCTGCTACTGAACGTCATCAGAGGCTACGACATCCCCATCCGCAAACCCCATACCAGGTACTCATAGACGCAGGGTTTAATAAAGCTCACCGAATGCAGTATTTCTGGAGTTTTCCTAACAATGCTCTTATTTGTAGCAAACCTTCAGCTGCCTCTAAGAGCGCCCGCTCCTACGCCGAGCCATTTACATCAGCTCATTCCTCTCAGACTGCGCTGCAGGGTGGCGAGTGGCCCCTCGGGCAGGTAAATCACCCTTACTGACCACTTTACTATCACGCTTGTGGCTTCCACTTTTGTTCAATATTCATTTAATGCAGTAGGCTTCATCTTTTATGGCAAGGTTGTTGTTTTTTTTTATTATAATTTACTGACAGAAATGAGTAGTAGGAGTAGATTGAGGAAAAAATGGTAATTATATTTGTGTGTGTGTGCGTGCGCATGCATGTTAAGCCCCAGGTCCGACCCTACGTCGAGGTCTCTTTCCAGCGTACAGTACTGCAAACCTCCACAGCCGATGGTCCGAACCCCTGCTGGAATGAAGAACTGGTGCTGCCTTTCAGGTAAACTCATAATCAATTACTAAAGTTCCACAGCCATCAATCACCACTTACTACATGCACAGTTCCTAAACGCTCCGTGTCCACTCCGTTCCATCAGCGCTCCAAACGGAGATTACAGCACGTCCAGCCTGCAGGCTGTCCGCGACGAGGTGTTCATCAGCATCTTTGACGAGGTCCTCTATGAGGCGTTCGAGGTGAGAGATTCTTGGAGCTGACGTGACTAAATCAACTCTCAATGCTTCACCGTTCATATTTTATGATTTCTAAATAAGACATGGTTTACGGTTTGTTTCGTAGTGCTGATTCATGTTACCGTGTTTGGCCAGTGGCACAGACTCTGAACAGATGAGATACATGTTTGAATTTGATGCCATAAAATTTGATGTTTGTTTGTTTTTGTTTTTTCCCAAATAACTCATCATGAAATTAAACTTCAGTGAATATTTCTTCTTTTTTTTATTTTTTATTTTTTAGCTTATGTAACTAGATCTGGATCTGCTACGAAAGATCACTAAACACTAGGTCAAGTTTTGAAAGTTGCAAAATACTATGATTTTATTATTTTTTTTAAATCGTACTGCTGCCATAGTCATTCTAAGACTACAATTTCACTTCTCTAAAGAGCTTCTTGTTGTGCGTTAATGCTTGCGTGCGTGTGTGTCTGTGGGTGAATGTGCGTCTCTGGGGCATTGCCATTGTTTTCAGAATGAAAAAGAAAGAGGAAACAGCATTCACACTCGCATTGAGAGGCACTGGTTGGGCTCCATTAAGATTCCATTCAGCACAATCTACATGCAGTCACGAGTATGTTGTGGTAAATCACATGATCTGTGAGCGTATTTCCTAAAATCTGATCTAAAATTAACAATATTTATATCATAGCAATATTTAAAAGCTGTGTTGGAATATTCCACAGGTCAGGAGGGGTCAATTTATGCAACTACTATTAAATAAAATAAATATTTAATCAATGAAATCAAATTAAATCAGCAAACTTGACCATTTAGGAATGATTTTTAAAATTAGGATCTAATTTCGTCATTGTTTGATCGGTAGATCGACGGGACATTTAAAGTGGCCATGCCCCCAGTGTTGCTAGGATACAGTAAAGAGCGGAGCCTCAGTGTCGAGGGGGGCTACGATACGGTTCGGAGTCTAAGCGAAGGCACCTTCCTCACCCTCTTCATCACCATCGAACCTCAGCTGGTGCCTGGAGACCCCATCAGAGAAAAGGTAACACTCTAAAAAACCGTTTTTTCTTCTTTACCATCATCTTCACTTTGTTGTGTTTTTCTCCATTAACACACGAAAGGATTCATTTTCTCTCTCTGCATGTCTATACTTTGCTGCTTGCTTTTCTTAGATGAAGAAAGGAAAGGTAATCGACATGTCCTCCATACAGCATGTGTGATTTTCTGTCTCGCTCTTTCGCACACCTATTGTACGTTAGTGTCTCTGTGCAGTTTTAGCAAACCTCTCTGTCTGGATAGTCACTTTAGCTGTGATCTTTAGTCTCTTCTCTTTAAACGGTCCATATTCAGGAACATAAAGCTCAAGGCATGGTCTTGGATCATGCACAAGACATGCATCATTTTGTATTTAACACCATAACAATATTTATATGGTGCCTTTAAATTAGGCCAGGTTTATTTAAAGTTTATGTCAAACCCTACGCAAGGACATTAAAACCATACGTTCTCATTAAGGTTCAATTTGTTTGAGACTTTTTGCATCTTGGAAATTGAAATCTACTTAAATCTCAGCCTCTGAGATGAGCTTCTGGGTTTTTTTTATTATTATTTTTGCATTTACTGTGTCTACTTTCTTTGTAAGTTCTAACTGTCTTGTTGTTGGCTCTGTGAAGTTTGACACGCAGGAAGTGGAGCGGTTGCTGTTGGCGTGTGAGAGCTTTGAGAAGGACGCAGGAAAGAGGTTCCCGGACCGGCCCTGCCTCACCACTGTGGTGGACATGAACGGCAAAACGGTCTTCATAACACGCTTCATCCGACCCCTCGGTCCTCCACAGGAGCTGCTGGACGCTTTCCCCAACAACCCCCAGGAGACCACAGTGAGCTCAGATAACACGTCACATCATAGCACACGCTAAACTGCATAGAAATGATAGACACCTGTGTTATCTATAGAATATTGTTAAAAAAAATCTCTTGAAGACATTCTAGAAATTTGCTCCATCTCTTCACAGGAGCTGGTTGCTCGATACGTTTCTCTCATTCCCTTTCTTCCGGACAGCGTGTCTTTCTCTGGTGTGTGTGATTTATGGAGCACCTGCGATGTAAGTGTACTTCCATAACTCTACAACTCTGTTGATGATGTTTACTGTCCTGCTAGAATTCCATGGAATTATATCATGTTTTCCAGCAATTCCTGATGCTGCTAGCAGGAGATGAGGAAGAGCATGCCGTCCTGCTCTGCAATTACTTCCTGTCCATGGGCAAAAAAGCTTGGCTCATTATAGGAACCGCAATCCCTGAGGTGAGATGCTTCACGTCATGAGAAGAATATATATATATAATATATATATATTAACTAGGATGAAGTATTGCTGCAGTGAGTAATTGTTCTGTATATTGTGCTGATTGTTGCAGGGTCCTACAGCTTACGTTCTTACCCAAGAACAAAACCGCTATGTGATCTGGAACCCAAGTACGGGTCAGTACTATGGACAATACGACACCTTCTGCCCTCTACAGACTGTCGGCTGCCTGATTAATGCAGATAATGTGAGCACACACACACACACACACACACACACACGTTCGGTGTTCAGCTTTCCAATGATCAAGCTTTTCACATAGGTTTTTATTCATGCAGAGTTTGATAGTTGGATCATTTTTCTCCTGCAGGTGTGGTTTAATATTCAGACCTATGCCACTCCAATAAGGATGGTGTTTGACGTCACCAAACCCAAGTGCTGGAAGCCGTTCTTCTCCAGAGCGTTCCCCGACCCAGGCCTCTCCAGAGTACAGGTGAGCGTGTGAAGTGAAATCAAAAGCTCCTCCATTTTGTCATTATCCCTTTACTCATCCCTTTAGTGTCAAATGTCTGCCGAGTTTAGTGAGGAACAAAACACTTATATAATCACTGACAGTTTTACTGAACAGAAAACATTACCATAACAACAATTCCACAAATCTGAAAATGTTGAGCGTCCTTTGTACAAGTGCACATATAAGTCGTTATTATAGAAACGATAGTGTAACAGAATGAGCCCATTGTTATAACCCTGTGACTTAAATAAAAGATGGATCTACAAATGAATCAACACCCTTTGAGAGGAGCATTCCGGTTTTGTGCTATAAAGCGTGTGTGTGTGTGTGTGTGTGAAGCCTGAGCAGCTGCTGTACAAACGAACAGACAAGGCAGCTGCAGCAGAGTTACAGGACAGGTATGTATCCATAAAATGGTCTCTCTATCTCTTTCACTCTCTCTCTCTGTATCTCTCTTTCTTTTTTCTTTCGTTCTCTCTCTTTCTCTTTGTCTTTCTCTCTCTCTATCTTGTAGATGCATGTGAAGTAGAAATACTTTTTTGATCCAGAAGCTCAGGAGAAGGTATAGTCAGCAATTTTTCCTCCGAAAACAAATACAATTCAATTTCAATTCAATTTATTTTAAAGCGCCTTTTACAATGGATATTGTCTCAAAGCAGCTTTACAAAAATAGAGAAACAGAAAGTAGAGGGAAAAAAAAAAGAATCATTAAATTATTAAACAATTTTATCCCTATTTATCCCTAATGAGCAAGCCTGCGGCGACGGTGGCAAGGAAAGACTCCCTGTGATGATATGAGGAAGAAACCTTGAGAGGAACCAGACTCGGAAGGGAACCCATCCTCATTTGGGTGACACTGGACAGTAAATACTGTAAATGTAAATAGTGTCCTTTCTACAACAGCAACCAAAGGCCCATGAGGAACTATTAGGTCAAAGTAGTTTCTGAGTTCATTATAGACACTAATTCCTTGCTGTCAAAGCTGACAGATGTAACAGCAGATCTGTGACGGTGTTATAGTCCCAAAGTGGCTCTGTCCACGGCTGTCTCCTGGTCACAGGCTGTCCACACAGATCCATCCACAGCATCAGTGAGCACCACCAAGCGACAAGACTCCGACCAGGGGTAGAGCCAGTAGTCACACTGGAAACTCTGAACACTGGGAGCTCGGGAGAGGGACGTAGAGCTCGACAGAGAAAGACAGACAGAGATAGAGAGAGACAGAGATATTAAGTATTCTTGTGAACATGTGATGTTTAAAGACAATGTAGATTATGTGTAAAGTGCAGGCAGGGACTCCGGCAGAACTAGCTATGACAGCATAACTGAAAGGGAGAGCCAGAAGGTCACAGACATGAAGGCTTCCTGCGACATAAAGCGTCCAACCACTTCACAGTCAGCAAACCTGAGCGACTTGCAAGAGTGGTAAGGCGACAGCATCCCAGTACACCAAACACTCTATGCACATGAACCTTCCAGATCTGCTCCTTTACCCAAGAAAAACTATACATTGAAGGCTTGACTAAACAGATGTGTCTTCAGCCTAGACTTAAACATTGAGACTGTGTCTGAATCCCGAACACTGATTGGAAGGCTGTTCCATAACTGTGGGGCTTTGTAAGAAAAAGCTCTGCCCCCTGCTGTAGCCTTTGCTACTTGAGGTACTACCAAATAACCTGCACCCTTTGATCGGTGTAGGCATGGCGGATCATAAACAACCAAAATGTCGCTCAGGTACTGTGGCGCGAGACCATTTAGTGCTTTATAGGTTAGTAACAGTATTTTATAATCAATGCGGAATTTGACTGGGAGCCAGTGTAGTGTGGCTAAGATAGGAGTGATGTGTTCATATCTTCTGGTTCTAGTTAGGACTCTAGCTGCTGTGTTCTGGACTAACTGGAGCTTGTTTATGCTCCTACTGGAATATCCAGACAGTAAGGCATTACAATATTCCAACCTAGAGGTAACAAAAGCATGAACCACTTTTTCTGCATCATGAAGTGACATCATATTTCTTATCTTAGCAATATTTCTAAGATGAAAGAAGGCTACCCTAGTGGTATTAGCTATATGAGCTTCAAACGAAAGACGAGTCGATAATCACACCAAGATCTTTTACTGCTGTACGAGATGAAACAAAGACCATCCACAGTTATTCTGTAATCAGAAAGCTTACTTCTAGCTGCATGTGGTCCTAGTACAAGCACCTCTGTCTTGTCAAAGTTAAGCAGGAGGAAGTTAGTAAGCATCCACTGTCTAATGTCCTTTACACATTCTTCAATCTTGATAAGCTGGTGTATCTCATCTGACTTAGCTGAAACATATAGCTGTGTGTCATCCGCATAACAGTGGAAGCTGATACCATGTTTATGAATAATTGCACCAAGGGGTAGCATATATAAGGAGAAAAACAGTGGGCCTAAGACAGAACCTTGTGGAACACCAAACATAACCTTAGTATGCATAGAGAAGTCACCATTTAGATCTACAAACTGATAACGATCCGTCAAATAAGACCTGAGTCAGGAGAGGGCTATTCCTTTAACACCAACAACATGTTCTAGCCTATCAAGTAGAATAGCGTGGTCAATGGTGTCAAAATCTGCACTGAGATCGAGTAACACCAGTATGGAGACACAACCCTGATCAGAAGCCAGTAACAGGTCATTTACCACTTTAACCAGTGCTGTCTCTGTGCTATGATGAGCCTGACTGATACATTTCATGAATGTTATTCATATGTAGGTATGAACATAACTGCTGTGATACAGCCTTTTCTAGGATCTTGGAGATAAATGGCAGGTTTGATATTGGCCTATAGTTGGACAGCAGACAAGGGTCAAGGTCCGGTTTTTTAATCAGGGGTTTGATAACTGCTAGCTTAAATGACTTAGGCACATAGCCAGTGCTAAGGGAAGAATTTATAATTTTTAGAAGAGGTTCAGTAGCTACTGGTGATATCTGTTTAAGGAAAGATGTGGGTAGAGGATCTAGAATGCAGGTTTTGAAGTTTTGAAGATGACATTAGTGAAACTAGATCAGGCTCTTGAAGGGGAGTAAAGCATGATAAGCTCTGATCAGAAATAGTTATATTATCTAAAGGATTATTTATTGAATAATTTGGTTTTAAATTAATAGTCTGTATTTTTAGCCTGATATTATCAATCTTTCCATTGAAAAAATTCATGAAGTCATTAAAGACCATAAAGACGGTTTTACTCCTAGTTAGTTTTGCTATGGTACTAAATAAAAATTTTGGATTGTTTTTGTTATCTTCGATTAGGGCAGAGAGGTACGCTGATCTAGCAGTACTAATAGAATTTTTGTAGCTCAGAAGGCTACAAAACCCTTCCACGCTAACTGAAATACTGCCAATTTAGTGTGACGCCATTTGCGTTCTAGTTCCCTAGCTGATTGTTTCAAAGCTCGTGTGTGGTCATTGTACCAGGGTGCTAGTTTCTTCTCTTTAATTATTTTCCTTTTGAGTGGAGCTACATTATCTAGCGTGTCGCGAAACACCGACCCCAGGAAATCAGTCACCTGATCAAGTTCTGTGGGGTCAGACGGTGAACCAATCATGCATGATAATTCTGGGAGACTATTGGTAAACCTCTCTGCAGTAGCAGACGTAAATGTATGCTTAATACGGAGACGTGGCAAATTGCGCAGCTCGTGTCTAAGATGCATTTTAAATGAAAGAACATAGTGATCTGAGATAGCTTCAGACTGTGGAAGAGTGACTGTGTTTTCTATATTTAAGCCGAATGTTAGAATAAGATCCAGAGTGTGACATCCATTATGAGTGGGTCCTATTACATTTTGACTAACAGCTACTGAATCTAAGATGGATACAACTGCTGTTCTTAGAGGGTCTTCTGACTTTTCAAAATGGATGTTGAAGTCTCCTACAATTAATGCTTTGTCTAAAGCAACAAGGTTTGAAATGAAATCTGCACATTCACTGAGGAATTCAGAATATTGCCCTGGAGGTCTGTAAATAACAATTAGTGGAATCAACTCTGTGAACTTATTGTTTGTGGCTACATAAGTTAAGTTCAACTTCAAATGTGTTAAATTGATGTCCGGGTTTTTGTGTTGCAAAAATGTTATCATGAATAACTGCAACACCTTCTTCCCTGCCTGTTAGACATGGTTGATGTATATAATTATAACCAGACAGACGCGCTTCATTTAATGCTACATACTCGTTTGGTTTAATCCATGTTTCTGTTAAACACAGAACAGTAAACTCCTGATCAGTAATCAGTTCATTAATAATAAGTGCTTTAGATGAAAGAGATCTTATATTTAACAGTCCTAGCTTCAGATCAAAGGTGCTGGCTGTGCATTCACTATGATCTAGTTTTATGTTAATCAGGTTACTAAAACAAATTTTCTGATTGTTAAAACATTTTTGTTTAGCTCGGGGAACAGACACAGTCTCAATGTTATGAACCCTGGGTGACGACTCACTGCAGCTAGCAGATGGTCGGATTAGCCTGCTTGTTTGCTCCTGGCCCTGGCTCTGGATTGTCACTGATTAACTAGACCTGCTCTACGACTATGTGCTATGCTGCAAGAAATGAGAGCAGCACCTTCCCGAGTGGGATGGACACCGTCCCGTCCTAACAGGCCAGCCTTGCCCTCAAACGAGCTCCAATTATCCATGAAGTCTACATTGTTTTTGGAGCACCACCTGGACATCCAGCAGTTCAGCGACCATAACCAGCTATAAGCTACATCGCCACGTCGCATTGGAATGGGGAAATACAGCCTCTTTTTTCAGTGTTGCTTCAAAGCCACGCACATAAAACAACTAGCGTTATCACACATGCATGCGTGGCTGTGATGCGAAAATGAGTGAGGATTAACAGTCAGGATGATTGATGGCTGCTTTGTTCTGATTGATTGTTCTGATTGGCCCCTCAACATTATGCTCTGTAGGATAGAAAAGGTGCTGAGGGAGAAAATCATGGAATGGCGTCCGCGACACCCGACCCGCTGGAACCGTTACTGCACGTCCACGTTACGCCATTTCTTGCCCAAGCTGGAACGGAGCGGAGGCCGCGAGGTCACAGAGGAACACCGGCTCGAGCTGCAAAGCCTGCTGGGAGACTACAGGGTGAGCGTTAGACAACCACACCTTTTTATTGTACATGGTAGGAAGTGATTTCTGATTAGTGTTTGTCTTTCTCTTTTATCCTTAATCCTGCATTCCTTTTTTGCTCACGTCAGATCTCTGGCTTTCCCCTGCACCTTCCGTTCTCTGAGATTCGGCCCATCGTCGAGGCCGTGCACAGCACAGGTGTCCATAGCGTGGAGGCTCCTAACGTGGAGTTTGCGCTGGCCGTGTACGTCCACCCTTACCCCAATAACGTGCTCTCCGTGTGGGTTTATATCGCCTCGCTAGTCCGCACAGGCTAGCTTTCACAACACTCATTTTTTTTCAGAACTTTTTTATTGTAGCATGTTTAAAATGTCAGTGGACTAGTATGCGTAAAGCTTAAGTCTGTATATAGAGAATTATATTTGGTACAGTTTTTATAAGTATAGATTTAAGAAGTATTTAATTTGTGAAAGTGTTTGTACTGAAGAGTTAGTATTTGTACTTAAAGCTCAAATATATTTTCAGTATCAGTGATGACTGCGTGAAGTTGCACTCTCAAGCTAGAAAAGCCATACCTTTTGTGTCATAACAGTAATGTCTGGTAGACAGAGTATTTAAATATTCTGTAGTACTGTAGAAAAAAAAAACATAGTGGGATGAAATGTATGAGAAAATCTGTCTCTCATTCTGCTACTTCACTTTCTAAACACGGCTCAGAGACTCGGCTACAAGGCTGGAGATGCTTTGACTGATTTTACGCACCCAGTTTGGTCTGATTTGTGAACTAATGAAAAATGTTGAAAGACGCATGAACAAAAGCTGTATGTGTTTGTCTTTCGCTTTAAATTGCAAAGCATCTAGTCAGAGTCTTTAGCAGCATTCAAAACAGGTGACTGCGGAACAAAACATAACCTCTTCCAATCTTTCAGATCATATCATATTTACAGCCGAAAACAAATATTAACCCTAAAAGTGCTGTGTTAGACACACATCTCTCTTTTGAGGCAAGAAATCTACAGTGTCACTATGTTTATTTTTCTCACAGCCTCCAGTGTTGTTTTTATTCTCAACCACAGAGACAATGGAAAACAAAACTTATATCATCTTTTTCACACAGGTACATTTCCTGTCTGTGTTGTTGACATGGTTTAAGAACATGTGAAATGAATTTAATTCTCATATGTGGATTTGGGTGGGTGGGTTGGTGGGTGTTTTTACTGTTATTGTTTTGGAATAGAGTTTAAGGTTCAATGAAAATAAATCCACAAAAACACCAGAAAAAATCATGGGTTTTTTTTTCATATTTTGTTTTGAGCTGTTTTCTGAAAGTGACGTGAATAGACAGGAAGTAAAACCTGTATCAACCCAACTACAATCATTTTTCCTTACTGTTACCGCAAACATTGTATTCACTCACTGATGAACTTACTTCTTCCTCTCTTTCTACTATACTACTTATCACAGGACAACACTATTATGTGAAGCATGTTTTAATGTTAATACAAAATTAATACACACCCGCCGTCCACTTCATTAGGAACACCTGTAAAAGCAAAGCAGCTGACATTTTTTTTCAGTCCTGTTTCTGTGATCTTGTATCCATTCTATGTCGCGTCAGATTCCAGATCCATTCGACGTGCTCTGAGATGCTTTTCTGCTCATCATGTTTAACGAATGGTTGAGATTTACAGTCCTGTCTGGCCATTCTCCTCTTCTCTTTCTCATCAACAAGGTGTTTTTGCACTCAAGCAGCATAATTCTGTGTAAAGTCTAAAGACTGTTTTGTTTGTAAATCCCAAGGAGATCAGTACCTGCTCATCTGGCACCAGCAATGATATGCTTCACCTTTTTGAATAAATATGAATAAATGACTGTATAGGTGTACACTAATAAAGTGGACAATGAGTGTATGTATCTGAAATAGCACCAAAAAAATGAGAATATGTTAGACAGATTTAAGGCTCAAATTTACAGCATTCCTGTGAGATCCCATACATCTGTGCATAAATTCTATACATACTCATACATTGTACAAAACAGACGTTTCAGTAGAAAAGAATTTACAAATATATTTACACTGAATTAGATAGCTCGATAACTGCTTCAGCAGTTGTTACAGTATCAGTACAAGGAGCCCAGTGACTGAGCGTTAGGAGTTCGTGTCTGTGGTGTACTCGTGCTCGTTGGCCTTTGAAAAATTTTCTGCAGAATTTCCTTTAGATAATTTCTGAATTTCACAGCAACGAAAACATAAAGCACAGGATTAAGGCAGCAGTGAGAAAACGCCAGAAATTTACAGACGTATTCGGCGTAGTGAAGGTGATGCGTGACCTCACAGTCCGTGAAATACTTGACATTAAGATAGGTTAATGTTTGTAAGAAAATCACCAGGTTATAAGGAGCCCAACCAAGAAAGAACACAATTACGATGCAGGAGATGAGTTTAATAGTACGGCGTCTTTTCTTCGTTCGTGTATTGATAATAGTCTGCAGGATACTTCTGTAGCAACAACCCATGAACAAAAAGGCGAAAATAAAAAACAAGTTCTGTTCATACGTAAGCCAAAGTGTTGCCTCTCTGGAATTGTACTCACAGTAGAGTTGGGAAACATCTTCTGGATTAGGCATTACAGAGTTGTAGATTGGGGCTGGCAACGCCGCACTGATGCTCACCACCCAACCCAGGAAGGGGATTAGTGCAATACCCTGTCTTTTCTCCCAGTCTGAGAGAGGATACACCACGGCCAAGTAGCGCTGAAAGGTCATCATCATGAGGAACATGATGCTGCTGTAAAATCCAGCGTTAAAGATGAAGCAGACGGTTTTGCACGCCGCATCTCCGAGTGTCCAACCCCAGATGTAGTAACAAGCCCAGAACGGCAATCCCACAGTGAAGAGAAGATCCGACACGGCTAGGTTGAGGATGAAGATGTTGGTCAAAGATTTGACATTCTCGTAGTATGCAAGAGTCACAAGAACCAAGATGTTACCAATTAGACTGAGCAACACCACGATGCTGAAGAATATCGGGACAACGATGGATCCAACTTTTACCACTGTGTCCTTGCGACACAATTGATCCAGAATCATATCCATATCAGTATAGATATACCTGAAGTCTGTGTTATAAGTAAAGGAAAAATGTATTGTTAAACATCAAGCATAAGTTTCTATTCGTCCTGGTTTCTGTTTTATAATATCTCATACATGAAGAAATGAAACCTTCTGTTCTACAGAAATACTCAGAATTGCACTGCTAGTAACCATATACAATGCAGTTAATATTTTGTTAAAATATCTTTATATACCTGTTTAAGAAATAATTGTTTATACAGACCTGTGTGATTCATTTGTTCCTCTTCAAATGGATAACTGAAAAAATGTAGCTCCTTTAGTTTTGATGGTTGAACAACAAACAAAAAATTTACAGCTGAACCTTTGGGGGGAAAAAGAGGGGAAAAGTCACTTATAGCCACATAACACGAACTTGAACCAATAAATGAACCGTGACTGCTCTGACACACTGACTTTATAAAATCTCTGAAAACACTCCCTTTACTAAAAAAAAAAAAGGAAGTGTTGCTTTTTTTTCCCCTAGCAAGGCATGCATTCATGTCATGAATATTCCTCTTCTGACCAGTGATCACTTCTAATTCACACTAGACATGATCCTGCTACCTTACAATGGACAAACCTACAAATGTAGCCACACCTGATCCCACCTGTTTAATCACATGATCTTAGCTTTCAGTAGACTCAGGTGTGGCTTCTGCATGGTTGGAATGAAAACCTGCACCCACACCAGCCCCTTGTGGATAAGATTGGACACCCCTGCTTTTTTCGATAGAACTTTAAATCTAATAAAATATATATTATATTTATAAATAAATGGAATTCATTCAATGCTGCTTTAAGGAAGGACATTCATTTGCCGTGATTTTGGATATACTTATAGCGTTTCATGGAATAAAGATCAGTTTGCGATGTCTACAAACACACCTAAAGATCGCAGGTATGTTTTTAAGACAAAACTATTCCAGATTAAAGGATGTAAAGAATGCTATAAGAGCAGAGCTGCGTTCATACACACACAAATTTACTTTCTATTTCCGCAGCCTGCTGGACTTCCTGTAAATCCTGAGTGACAGATGTTTCATCCAATCAGTGGTAAGAATTCCATTCGCAAACTATATCTACCTTTTCCAGTTTGTCTAAATTGTTATCGTGTTTTCGGATTTCTTATCGTGTTTTCGGATTTGTTATCTTGTTTTCGGATTTTTTATCTTGTTTGCGGATTTCTTATTGTGTTTTCGGATTTCTTATTGTGTTTTCGGATTTGTTATCTTGTTTTCGGAAATTTTTTATCTTGTTTTCGGATTTGTTATCTTTTTTTCGGATTTGTTATTGTTTTCGGATTTGTTATCTTGTTTTCGGATTTGTTATTGTGTTTTCGGATTTCTTATCGTGTTTTCGGATTTCTTATCGTGTTTTCGGATTTGTTATCTTGTTTTCGGATTTGTTATCTTGTTTGCGGATTTCTTATTGTGTTTTCGGATTTCTTATTGTGTTTTCGGATTTGTTATCTTGTTTTCGGATTTGTTATCTTGTTTTCGGATTTGTTATCTTTTTTTCGGATTTGTTATTGTTTTCGGATTTGTTATCTTGTTTTCGGATTTGTTATTGTTTTCGGATTTGTTATCTTGTTTTCGGATTTGTTATCTTGTTTTCGGATTTGTTATCTTTTTTTCGGATTTGTTATTGTTTTCGGATTTGTTATCTTTTTCGGATTTGTTATCTGTTTTTGGATTTGTTATCTGTTTTCGGATTTGTTATCGTGTTTTCGGATTTGTTATCGTGTTTTCGGATTTGTTATCGTGTTTTCGGATTTGTTATCTTGTTTTCGGATTTGTTATCTTGTTTTCGGATTGTTTCTTTTGGATTGTTTTTTTTCGGATTTCTTATTGTGTTTTCGGATTTGTTAACTTGTTTTCGGATTTGTTATCGTGTTTTCGGATTTGTTATCTTGTTTTCGGATTTGTTATCGTGTTTTCGGATTTGTTATCGTGTTTTCGGATTTGTTATCGTGTTTTCGGATTTGTTATCTTGTTTTCGGATTTGTTATCGTGTTTTCGGATTTGTTATCGTGTTTTCGGATTTGTTATCGTGTTTTCGGATTTGTTATCTTGTTTTCGGATTTGTTATTGTGTTTTGCACTTCCCAGCCAGCTATGGCTGTTTAAAACAAAAGTTATTAATCCATTCCTTCTCTGCTGTGTCTTCCATTGAAGACATCAGCATCACCAAACGTGTGTTTACGTGAATAAACCTTCAGCAGGCAGTGGAAGTGGTGGTAAAGAGTGTTCAGATAGTGGCTTTAAGGTTTCCTGTTAAATCTGACTGCTATGCAAAAACATAATGTGATGAAAACAGACCAAATTTAGTTTAATGAAACAAAATTCTAATCAGGAACCAGTACAGACTTACATTCTAATCACATCTGAACCAAATCTTTGTTTGTATAACTTTTGAACCAGGTTGAAACCATCTTGAAAAGTCATAGATACATGCCATGTAAACGTTATACAGCTGTGAAGCAGCTGTTCAAGCCGCTGCAGCACCTGAAACCACACGATTCACAAGAACTTGGCATGTATAATTTTTCTTTTTTTTATGGTTGCGGAAAGTTCCACCATTTCACATCCCTGCAATGGCCTTACAGGAAATTAAAGAAAGCTAACGTTGGACAGTGATAGCTAGAATATGTTCTAATAGAAACAGTATTCGGACATGAAATTTGTATGGTACATTTAGAAAATTCAAATCACAAACATGTAAAATGGGGTAAAGGTGTAGCATTTGGGATTCCCAGAGAAAAATATATGCTTTGAAGGAATATTTAAATGTAAATGCTTATCATCACAACCCTACAAATGGCTGCCTTGGGGGTCAGTGACACCAGAGTGCCATTCTTCATCAGCATTTGGACACTTTTCTGTCCACAGCTTGAATCTTGAAGGTTGCAATTTAACTGGTTTTGCATATTTCTGTGTATAAATACACTGGAACACTGTGACACAATGTTACATAAGGTCAATGTGATATTTATTGAACCATGCAGACAAATCCAAATTGTAAGGAAATTTCAAAATGATAACATGTCAGGTTCACGTGATCAACAAAATGGATAACAGAGGGTAAACAAGATCAAAACCATGGCAGAGCAACAATAAAAAACATGCGAGTGGCTTATGAAGGTGGACTGTGAGAGTGTGTAATTGAGAACCAGTGGTTGAATCAGGAGCCCAGTGACTGTGAACGTGGAAGTGCAGGTGTGAGTCTTGGTTAAGCCATATTTGTAGGCAACTGTGTATGAAGGGATGTGGAGCTGTGGTTCGTGTCTGTGGCATACTCATGTTGGTTGACCTTTAAAAGATCTTCTGCAGAATCTAATTTAGAGAATTTCTGAATTTCACAGCAATGAAAACATAAAGCACAGGATTAAGGCAGCAGTGAGAAAACGCCAGAAATTTATAGATGTATTCGGCGTAGTGAAGGTGATGCGTAACCTCACAGTCTGTGAAATACTTGACATTAAGATAGGTTAATGTTTGTAAGAAAATCACCAGGTTATAAGGAGCTCAACCAAGAAAGAACACAATGATAATGCAGGAGATGAGTTTAATAGTACGGCGTCTTTTCTTCGTTCGTGTATTGATGATGGTCAGCAGGATTCTTATGTAGCAAAAACCCATGAACAAAAAGGCAAAAACAAAAAACAAGTTCTGTCCATACGTAAGCCAAAGTGTTGCCTCTCTGGAATTGTACTCACAGTAGAGTTGGGAAACATCTTCTGGATTAGGCATTACAGAGTTGTAGATTGGGGCTGGCAACGCCGCACTCATGCTCACCACCCAACCCAGGATGGGGATTAGTGCAATACCCTGTCTTTTCTCCCAGTCTGAGAGAGGATACACCACGGCCAAGTAGCGCTGAAAGGTCATCATCATGAGGAACATGATGCTGCTGTAAAATCCAGCGTTAAAGATCTCATCTCCAAGCCGCATCTCCGAGTGTCCAACCCCAGATGTAGTAACAAGCCCAGAACGGCAATCCCACAGTGAAGAGCAGGTCCGACACGGCTAGGTTGAGGATGAAGATGTTGGTCAAAGATTTGACATTCTCGTAGTATGCAAGAGTCACAAGAACCAAGATGTTACCAATTAGATTGAGCAACACCATCATCGCTTGAACTCGCATCATCATGCTGAAGAATAACGGGACAACGATGGATCCAACTTTTACCATGGTGTCCTTGTGACACAATTCATTATAAGAGTCAGGTAAAGGATCATATCCACCCTGTCATATTGTTTTCCGAAAAATGCAAAAACACTATCAATGAAACATTGTAAAAGCGTTAGCTCTATTCTACTTTCCTTAATGCTAAATCTGTTACAGTAAGTCTTCACGCGTAGAGAAAGGAACTTTTTACTCTGATACAAAACCTGTAATTAAACACTGCACCAAATGCTGGATAACCTTCAACCCATAAAAAATAATTAGCTTGTTCCTGTTTAAAATTTGTTTATACATACCTTGGAAATCCATTTGTTTCTCTCCACAGTTGTTGTAGTAATTTTTTAAATAGGGGGAAGGTGGGGTTTAGTCACTATGCCACTTTAGAATGACAGGAAAGCTTTTTTTTTTTTACACTAGTTCCCTCTCCTAAACAAAAAACGGACGTTTCATGTAAATCTCGTTCTCTGAGAATCACCTTGATACCTTGTGTAAGTCCTGAAGTGATTATATATTGTTTTATTTGATATAAATGCCACTGTCATGCAGCCATCGTGCCTTGAAAGCTTCTCACCAAGTTGCTGCCAGATCAACACTGGGTCTGATCGGCCAAGAAGGTTATCCAGCTTTCACAGAACTAAAGTGCATATCTTTAGTCATTAAGAATGCTGAGGTGGTATATCTGCCAAGAAAAAGTCATCCCCTGCAACTGAATGGTTCAAAACTGCCAATGTTGCCTCTTGTGCCAGTCTGACCTACTTACTCATGGCTGTGTGCACAGTTATATTATCCACCTGCCATTTGGGGTGGCAGGCTGTGGACAACTAGCTGGGCTTCTCATGGCCCGAGTGCTTGAACACACAGCCAAGTTAATAAGCACTGTTAATAAGCACCCACAAATAAGCAACAATTCGCATATACTGCAGGTTCCTGCTAAACCACTTTCCCCCCCCTGTAACTGCCTATAACTATATTGATCTATTCCCAATTCTAACCACCAGAGGTAGTAAGAATCACCTCTGATAGACCGAGAACCGTGAATGTTATCCAGCATTCACAGAACCATAGTGTCTTAATTTAGTCATTAAGAATTCTGAGGTGGTATATCTGCCATGAAAAAGTGATTACTAGACATCTGATCCTCAGCCAGATAGATGGCATCAGTCAACAAGTCCGATTAGTGGCACTGGACCCACTCTGAAGTTCCAAGGGAGTTGGTAGATAATCTGTTTGAAGTGTTGTGCAACTCGAACAGTTGCAGCCAGAAAGAAAGGAAGACACCAAGACCAAAGATTTATTCATTTATTATTTAGAGAGGACAAATCTGCTCGGCTGTGACACATTTATATAAACTGTTTGAAACTGAATAACCATGTAGAATGTGGAAGCAGTATATTATGAGCCAGAATCAATTCTGAACCAGACCAATGTCTATTCATTTGCAAATCGATTGGGAAGTCTGAGTTCCTGCACTATATCAGATGCCTTTAAGATCCAGTCATGCACATTATGTTTTTCTTGACAATATTATAATCTCATTTTAAAAAGATTTGGCTTTTAAACAAGGCACCAGTGGAATTAGGTGTTGTCATACTGGGTGTTCTGGATCAAATAAAATCTTGCATTTAACAAAGAAAAAAGAACCTCCAGGCATCCACTTTTAATATGATTACACTTTTTCAATGTACAGTATATGTTACATAACCTCTATTAACATGTTTAAGCATTGGATAAATCATTTGCTCAGACCGTCGTGGAATTGCGTTTGCAGTTGTTGCTGTTCGAGCAAACAGAGCCGTGAGACAGAATGGTTCCAGTTCGTGTATGCTGTATGTCCATGTTCGGAGCGGTTTGAAAAATCTTCCGCAGAATCCCCTTTAAATGATTCCTGAATTTAACACCAACAAAAACGTAAAACACGGGATTAAGGCAGCAGTGAGAAAATGCCAGCAGTTTGCAGACGTATTCGGCATAGTCAAGATGACGTGAGACGTCACACCTTGTGAAATAATCAATCTGATGATGAGTAAAGGTGTGCAGAAAAATCACCAGGTTATAAGGAGCCCAACCAAGAAAGAACACGACTACGATGCAGAAGATAAGTTTGATAGTACGATGTCTCTTGTTTGTTCGTGTATTGAAGATGGTCTGCAGGATTTTTGTGTAGCAAAAACCCATGAACAAAAAGGCAAAAACAAAAAACATGTTCTGTTCGTACGTAATGGCCAAATATGCATCAGTGGAATTGTACTCACAGTAAAGTTTTTGAGGGTCTCCTGGGTCAGCCTGGACTGAGCTGTAGATTGGGGCTGGCACTGCTGCAGCTATGCTCACTACCCAAGCGATGATGGTGATCAGTGCAAAACCATGTCCTCTTTCCCAGTCTGAGAGAGGGTGCACCACAGCCATGTAGCGCTGAAAGGTCATCATCATCAGGAACATGATGCTGCTGTAAAATCCAGCGTAGAAGACGAAGCAGACAGTTTTGCATGCCACATCTCCGAGTGTCCAACCCCAGATGTAGTAACAAGCCCAGAACGGCAGTCCCACTGTGAAGAGCAGGTCCGACACGGCCAGGTTGAGGATGTAGATGTTGGTCAACAATTTAAGATTCTCATAAAGCACGAGAATCACAAGAACCAAAATGTTACCAAAGAGACTGAGCAACACCACAATACTGAAGAATAATGGGACAACGATGGAGCCAACTTTTGCCACAGTGTCCTTGCGACACAATCCGTTTTCAATGTCCAGTATATCGACATAATTATAATCCGTACTGTTTTCTGGAAAACAAAAACATTATTAGTAATTTTAAACATATCTCTATTATCCCACCTTAAATGCTAAATCTGTTACAATGAGCTCTTCATGCTTAAAATGAGGAACTTATTGTTCTGGTTGTTCTAAAACCATGTTACATTTACATTATCAGTGAAGTGACACAATATTTCAAGTGTGTTAAATTCCAGGGATCCTTAAAAGCATGAAAAGATCAGTTACATAATTACAATAATTATAGTTTAATATACCCATTTTGTGTCTGTAATTCTTCCTCCAGTTTGGTTCAAAGTCTTAAATCTTCCTTGTAAATCCGAAGAATGACTCAAAAATATTTTAGCTTCTTTATAGTATGAAAAAAAAAAATCTTATTCTGAAGGTTGACCAAAAGATGAACGTGTAAAGTTAAATCCTCCAAACTGACCTGAATGTCTGGGGTTTTATGTACGTGCTGAGCTTTAAAATCAATATCCACCCCCAGCATCACCACAGGTGTTTAAATAATAAGGAAGTTACATATGCTAAGCCAAAAAAACACTTTTCACACCCTGCACTGCACCACCAGCATGTTTCCCGATCTTCTAGCGCTGCTCGACTGATCCCACCATCTCTCAGGGAACAAAGAAGGTACACATCAAGACTGTTCTCTGTTCTGGCATCTAGTTGGTAGAATGAACTTCCTCTAGATATAAGATTAGCTGAGTCACTGAACCTTCAACTGACATCAAAAGACCTACCTCTTCCTCCTGAAGCACTTAAACCAGCATCAAAAAATGTTCTCTATGTGCATTTCTTGCTATGTTACCTCCCAATACAGTATTTAGACTGATGGTATCCTAAGTCTGTGACATAATGAGCCGGCATCGATGCATTCACCAATAGAGACTTTCAAGCCCTTCTGGATAAGATTTTGTATCTGCTCTGCATAAGAACATCTGCTAAATGCCATAAATGTGAAAAGAAATGTTGTTGTTTTTTCACTCTATATAGAGACAACAGAAATGAAACTTAAATATAAATCTGAACATAAGGTGAAACAGTCAGTAAGATTTTTCATCAGAAAAGATGCAATTTTTTTTGTCTTACTAACAGAGAGAGAGAGAGAGAGAGAGAGAGAGAGAGAGAGAGAGAGAGAGAGATAGTGAGTGAAAGAAGCTGGGGAGCTATAAACAACTGCTTATAACAAGTGCTAACAGGCACTTGTGACAATGAATGTAAATATAAAGGGATAATATGATACAATATGTGGTCCTTGAATCATTGAACACAGTAATCACTGACAAATTATTGTGGTATAAGATGATTAACACACACACACACACACACACATTCCACATTCACAACTACAGGCTATTTCGAGTCAACAGTCCATCTAATGGCATGTTTTTGGAAGCTGGAAGGAAACCGGAGATTTCCTTAAAAACACTAATACTGTTAGCAATAATCTTTAGAATTTAGGCTTTTCTTGGTATTTATCTATTGAGAATTATATGGAAAAACTCTGTTAAGCTCAAATTTGTGTATCATTGTGGGATCATTGTGGGATCATTGTGGGATCATTGTGGGAATATGGGGGGGGGGGCACGGTGGCTTAGTGGTTAGCATGTTGGCCTCACACCTCCAGGGTTGGGGGTTTGATTCCCGCCTCCGCCGTGTGTGTGGAGTTTACATGTTCTCCCTGTGCCTCGGGGGTTTCCTCCCCCAGTCCAAAGACATGCGTGGTAGGTTGATTGGCATCTCTAAATTGTCCGTAGTGTATGATTGCGTGAGTGAATGAGAGTGTGTGTGTGCCCTGCGATGGGTTGGCACTCTGTCCAGGGTGTATCCTGCCTTAATGCCCAATAACGCCTGAGATAGGCACAGGCTCCCCATGACCCGAGAGTAGTTCGGATAAGCGGTAGACAATGAATGAATGTGGGAATATGTGTACTCATTAAAACAATGTTTACTGTGGACTCTGTGTCTTTATATGAGAAGTAGTGTTACATCACATAACATTCAAATAAAGTTAGTTGACGAAAGGTGCAGCTAAAATTGCTTTCTGGAAATTCTGCTATCACCAAAATGGGATGAATTTCTAAATATTTCTGAATTTCCTGCTATTAAGTAAATAAATTTCTATTAAAAATAAAACACAAACGAATAACAATAATAAAAATAAAAATAAAAATAATGGGGGGGGGGGGGGGGGGGGGCACGGTGGCTTAGTGGTTAGCACGTTTGCCTCACACCTCCAGGGTTGGGGTCCCGCCTCCGCCATGTGTGTGTGGAGTTTGCATGTTCTCTCCGTGCCTCGGGGGGTTCCTCCGGGTACTCCGGTTTCCTCCCCCAGTCCAAAGACATGCATTGTAGGTTGATTGGCATCTCTAAATTGTCTGTAGTGTGTGATTGTGTGAGTGAATGAGTGTGTGTGTGTGCCCTGCGATGGGTTGGCACTCCGTCCAGGGTGTATCCTGCCTTGATGACCAATGACGCCTGAGATAGGCACAGGCTCCCCGTGACCCGAGTGTAGATCGGATAAGCGGTAGACAATGAATGAATGAATAATTTTGTGGAAAGGGAAAATGCCAAAAAGCTTAGATGTCTGATCTGCGTTTGTAAAGACAAAAAAAAAAAAATCTCGTCATTTTGCAATTTTGTATTTTGAATTGTTGTATCGTTGTAGTTGTGCCAGGTTTATAAAACGCTTGTTGATTCGTGTTCAAAAACAAAAACAACAACAACAACAACAACACTTTGCCGGTTTCAGCTGTCATATGACGTCTCTTCAGCGCAACTAAGCATGCTTCTTTTCCTATTGGTTGAAAGACCTCAGTGGGCGGGTCATCAAATACGGAATAAGAAACATGGTATTATTTCGATGGTATTTGCTAAACTTTTCACTCGTGAAGAAATAGTTTTCTAAACTTTTTAAAACGCCGTGTGGTGTTTCTCACAATATGTCATTGTTAAATGTTTAATAATCCTTGTTTTTAAATGTTTACGGCTATAACGTTGACCTGTCAATCGAAAAGCATGACAAGGCTAGCAAGTTTGTTCACCCATTGTAAACATCGAACAGGCTCGAGCGCTCCAAAAGTATGTTGAAGTTTCTGAACCTTTAATTTTAACCTTAAAACAAGCGGATTGTTTTCTTTACGGTGTTGTTTGTGTCTAGTCGATAACTTCCCCAGGAATCATAATTTGTTAAACTGTAAACAAACACTCACTGTTTCAGTTTCTCAGTGTTTCAGAGTTGTTTGGGAAAAATGTATTTCATCCTACGCTATCAGGCACAAATATTAACTCATTAAAAATATCATTCAGCAGCCAAAAAACCCACTTACAAGTCGTATTTTCTCAGGATAATTCTTATTTAACATATAAGTAACGACCTAATTTACTAGTTGTCTGTTATGTAAAAGCTTAAAAACTTGTGTAAAATTGATTTATACCTAAAATTGATTTATATCTTAGTACCTTTTTTTTTTTATGTCATACCTTCTTAATAAATCGTGATGACTTGCGTAGTAACGAGATAATCAAATCGTAACCTGTATTGTGTCTGAGATATATCAGCGCAATTCATGATCCCAAGATGAAAATTAAAAATAAATCAATTCACTCACTTCCTTGTAGCCTGGGCGAGCTGATTATTATTAACTGAGTCGTTATCCCTTTGCTACGACTTGATGGATTCGTTCCTTGGTGAAAGAGACACTCGTTTAACCTTAGAGACAGTCTGATTTGAGGGAGACGTCTTTTTGTGTAAATTTATGAAGCTGTACTTGTGTAAATTTTAATATAAATAACGTTTTATATGTTTATTCCACTGCCCTCAGTAGCAGACCACCAATGACTTCTTGACCCGGTTGCCAGGAAGTGAGCAGGACCATGGCGGCGGCTGGGGAGGGCCAGCTCCAGAGGATTATCAGAGATCTGCATGGTAATTCTAGCGTTTGTGTGTTTTGAGAAAAATAAGACCTCTATGTACATGAATGAAACGTAGCATAAGATCCAAACCATAAAGTATAAAAGAACATCCAGCCTGATGAGCTGGATCCTTCACCTTCATCCTTCACTGTCATCTTTTTGCTTTCCTGAGATGGAGAAAAGGCATGTGTGTAGATCCTGATTTGGTCATGGCACTGAATGATTAAAAGAGAAATGGAGGAGGATGGAGTAATGGCTTGCGGAGGAGGATGGAGTAATGATAGTTTACAACCAGTTCCTTTCTTTAGCCATTGAATGTCCTGGCCCCATTCCTCTTCACTGTCTACATTGGAGACTTCATGTTCAGCTCAGCATCCTGTCACCTGCCAGCATCCTGTCTCTCTGATGACTCTGCAATCGTCGGCCTTATCACAGATGATGATGACAGTGAGTACAGAGAACTGATCCAGGACTTTGTGGACTGGTGCCAACAGAACTGCCTCCAGATGAATGTGGGAAAAACCCGTGGTGGGTGTTCATCTTAACAACAGACTGGACAGATAACACAGATGCAATCTACAAGAAAGGACAGAGCAGACTTTTTTTCTGCTGAGGAGACTAAGGTCTTTTGGAGTGCATGGAACACTACTGAAGACCTTTTTTGACTCTGTGGTGGCCTCAGCCATCTTCTATGGAGTGGTCTGCTGGTTCAGCAGAATCTCTATTACAGACAGGAAGCGACTGGACAAGCTAATCAGGAAGGCCAGCTCAGTCCTGGGGATGCCCCTGGACACAATACAGGATGTGGGAGAAAGCATCCTTGCTCGAGAAAGACTCGCACCCCCTGTATTACAGTTACATATCTGAGCAGAGATAGAGAAGGTCTTTTCTCCCCACTGCTATTAGACTTTACAGTCAGAGCTGCTCGGAGTGAACCAGTCACCACAATACACATTGTTAATACTGATTTTTTTATACTGATTTTTTTATACTGTGTTATAACTGTGAAATAACTTGTCATCATAATACGCATTGTTGTGTATGATATTTTTTAAACTGTACAATTACAATAATTTAAATTTTGTGCAAAAACAGCAGTGCGATAACAATTATTTAAGATGTGTGATAACCTAATGCAATTATTTGTTTGTTTGTGAAATTATTATTATTTTATTTTCTTCTGTATTTATATAGATTTTCTTAATATCTGCTTCATATTTGCACATTTTTTCTTTGGAAATCTTATCTTTTTTTATGATCAACATTTTTGTTCAGATTTAGTTACAAAGACATAAATCACAATTTAAGGTTTAACCTGTATAAAAAAAAAAAACTATGTACAAACAGGTGCCATGAACCGTCCACTTGTAATACAGGAGAGGATGAAAAGAAATGGAGAGAAATAAATCAAATGAACATAGTAAAATATGTCAACTTTTAAGCCTATCAAGCACCATCCCTGCAATATTTGTCCAACTCCGAATAGTTCAACTCCCTTTGCGCCGTTGAGCCTGGCAGTGGTATTTTCCAGCAGAGCAATGTCTCTAAAGTATGATAACCAGGTGAATGATGTGGGAGTGGATGGTTCTATCCATAACTTCAGAATAGCCTTTTTAGCCACAGTACTAGCAGCTGATAACGTGGAAATCTTACCTTATCTTATCTCTTATCTTCTTACTGTTGATTGGCTGCAGTTAATTTTATTGTTACGTCTGTTTATTTCACCTCGATGATATAAACTGAATTCTTGATTCTTGATGATGTTAATTGTTGTTCAATTTCTACAGCACCAACTCTCGCCGTTTTACTTTTTGTTTGTGATTTGTTTCGATCCTGAGCTCAGTTTACTGTCTGTGTGAGGTTTCTCTGTATGTTCTTCCAATGTCCATGTAGGTTTCTTCTGGAACTGTTCCAAACTCCCAAAAAACATTACTCTGCGTGAACTACATATTCACCAAGGTGTGAATAAGTGTGCGAATGAGTGTGTGGTGTTTTGCAATGGACACACGTCTCACCCATACTGCATTCCAGGATCTGACTCCATGGCAACCCGGAGCAGGATAAACCGTTTTCTGAAAATTGTTAGTAATTAGATAATTAATTGTTAGTAACAGTCTGTCCTACATTTTGCTCAACAGATGCCGTGTCAGAGCTTACCAAAGAGTATACAGAGAGCGAAGAGCCCATTACAGACGACAGCAATAACCTGCATAAGTTCTCCTACAAGCTCGAGTACCTGCTACAGGTTCGGGTTCTCTGCTACATAACAAACACACCCCCACAACTCTAGACATCATCTTTTGCAGCTGGATTGATTGACCCGGTCCAGTGGTTTGTTTAGTTTTATTAAAGCAGCACTTTGTTCTTTTACACAGTTTGACCAGAAGGACAAGACCACGTTTCTGGGCACGAAGAAAGATTACTGGGACTATTTTAGCGACTGTCTGGCCAAAATCAAAGGAGCCAACGATGGCATTCGCTTTGTCAAATCCATTCCTGAGGTAGAATCTAATCACTTCTTCACACATTTATCCGTTTATTCATCCACAGTATGGCAGCTACATGGGTCAGATCCCACACTGAAAAAAAAAAACATCTACAGGTGCATCTCAATAAATTAGAATGTCGTGGAAAAGTTCATTTATTTATTACCCACCAATACATTCTCTATGGGGTTCAGGTCTGGTGAGTTTGCTGGCCAGTCAAGCACACCAACACCATGGTCATTTAACCAACTTTTGGTGCTTTTGGCAGTGTGGGCAGGTGCCAAATCCTGCTGGAAAATGAAATCAGCATCTTCAAAAAGCTGGTCAGCAGAAGGAAGCATGAAGTGCTCCAAAATTTCTTGGTAAACGGGTGCAGTGACTTTGGTTTTCAAAAAACACAATGGACCAACACCAGCAGATGACATTGGACCCCAAATCATCACAGACTGTGGAAACTTAACACTGGACTTCAAGCAACTTGGGCTATGAGCTTCTCCACCCTTCCTCCAGACTCTAGGACCTTGGTCTTCAAATGAAATACAAAACTTGCTCTCATCTGAAAAGAGGACTTTGGACCACTGGGCAACAGTCCAGTTCTTCTTCTCCTTAGCCCAGGTAAGACGCCTCTGACATTGTCTGTGGTTCAGGAGTGTCTTAACAAGAGGAATACGACAACTGTACAACATCTGTGTGTGGTGGCTCTTGATGCCTTGACCCCAGCCTCAGTCCATTCCTTGTGAAGTTCACTCAAATTCTTGAATGGATTTTGCTTGACAATCCTCATAAGGCTGCGGTTCTCTCGGTTGGTTGTGCATCTTTTTCTTCCACACTTTTTCCTTCCACTCAACTTTCTGTTAACATGCTTGGATACAGCACTGTGAACAGCCAGCTTCTTTGGCAATTAATGTTTGTGGCTTATCCTCCTTGTGAAGGGTGTCAATGATTGTCTTCTGGACAACTGTCAGATCAGCAGTCTTCCCCATGATTGTGTAGCCTAGTGAACCAAACTGAGAGACCATTTTGAAGGCTCAGGAAACCTTTGCAGGGGTTTTGAGTTGATTAGCTGATTGGCATGTCACCATATTCTAATTTGTTGAGATTCTAATTTGTTGAGATAGTGAATTGGGTTTTTTTTGTTAAATGTGAGCCAAAATCATCACAATTAAAAGAACCAAAGACTTAAACTACTTCAGTCTGTGTTCAATGAATTTATTTAATACACGAGTTTCACAATTTGAGTTGAATTACTGAAATAAATGAACTTTTCCACGACATTCTAATTTATTGAGATGCACCTGTAAATGAATAATAAAATAAAATCTTGAATCTAGTCAAATTTATTTACAATTTCTTATTGTAAGATTACTAATTAACCAAATGTAAGACTATTAAACCTTTTTCTAGAATTATTGTAATATTTTTCTTATTCTACTGGCAGATAATTTTGCCTTATTCTTGAGGAAATGAATGTTTAAAATGAGCAAAATAACTGAAGAAAAGCTTAAAAACAGTGAAATATGTGTAGAAATAGGTTTAATCATTTTAGATTTGGTTTTCTTGTAATCTTTCAATAGAAAATACTAAACCCTTATGAATTTGACATTCAAGATATATTAACTAAGCCAACACCTTTCTTGTTTGTTACACTTCCGTGTTGTGCTGATTTTTTAAAATCCAAAGGTCACAGTAAAATATTGGTTCTTCCTTATAGTTACGCTGACACAAAGAAACGTTTCTTTAAATGTCAGGTTCTCTCATGTAAAAGCTTTATTACAGAGCAGGACAAACAACCTGCTTGTCTCGGCTTGATCTTTAAAATCCCGGCAAGAATAAAACTTGTGCTTTAATTAAATAACTTGTGCTTTAACTAATCAGTGACTCATTCCAAACACCAGCACATCCTGAGGTGTTTTTTTTATTCCTCTTTTTTTACCCCCCCTTTTTTACCCCAGAATGACACTTTTTACTTGCTTTTACATGATTAGTTACTTTCAACATTGTGAACATATTAAATAAACCCTGAAAATTTCATATCATCAATTACACACATTTTTATTACTATACAAGTTGCTGTGCTTGTATAGTTTTTCAGTGAAAGAGTTCACATATATATATATATATATATATATATGTGTGTGTATGTGTGTGAACTCTTTGTGAACTCTTCAATAATGAAATTAATCCTCAAAAATACAACTTGCCTAATAATTGTGCACACAGTGTATATATATACACTGTGTGCACAATTATTAGGCAAGTTGTATTTTTGAGGATTAATTTCATTATTGAACAACTACAGTGGTCTCAGTTAATCCAAAATGTTAAAAAACCTTAAATCCTAATATTTAGGGAAGTAAAAGTGAGGTTTTGGCTTTCTTAGGAGAATATCTATGTGTGCTTAATTATTAGGCAACTATTAGTGTGCAGAATTATTATTCAACAAAATGAAAAACAACAAACTCATCATTTCAGTTGTTTATTTACATCGGTTAAAGTGCGAATAACAAACAGCTCAAAATTTACAAATAAACATTTCTGACATAAAAAAAAAGAATATAGCAATATAGCCATCCTTCTTTTCAATGACACTCAGAAGCCTTCCATTCATGGAGTCTGTCAATTTCTTGATCTGTTGAGGATCAACTTTTTGTGCAGCAGCAACCACAGCTTCCCAGACGCTGTTCAGAGAGGTGTACTGTTTTCCTTCACTGTAAATCTCCCATTTAAGAAGAGCCCACAAGTTCTCAATAGGGTTTAGGTCAGGTGAGGAAGGGGGCCGTGTCATTATTCTTTCATCTTTAAGGCCTTTACTAGCTAGCCACACAGTGGAGTACTTCGATGCATGCGATGGCACATTGTCCTGCATAAATATCATGGTCTTCTTGAAAGATGCAGACTTTTTTCTGAACCACTGCTTGAAGAAAGTGTCTTCTAAAAACTGGTAGTATGTTTGGGAGTTGATTTCGAGTCCATCTTCAACCCGAAAAGGTCCAACTAGCTCATCTTTAATAATACCAGCCCATACCAGTAAACCAACTCCACCTTGCTGGCGTCTGAGTCGAAGTGGAGCTCTGTTCCTGTTACTGATCCAGCCATGTGCCCATCCATCTGGTCCACCAAGAGTCACTCTCATCTCATCAGTCCAGATTTGAAAAACCTTTGAAAAATCTGTCTTCAGATATTTCTTGGCCCAGTCTTAACTTTTATCTTGTGTCTTGTTCAGCGGTGGTCAGGTTTGAGCCTTCCTTACCTTGGCCATGTCTCTGAGCACTGAACACCTTGTACTTCTGGGCACTCCAGGTAGGTTGCAGTTCTGAATTGCGACAGCACTGGAGGATAATGGGTTCCTGGCAGCGTCATGTTTTATGGCTGTGATTATGTCTGTGAAAAGCACAGGGCGCCAGTGCCGGACCTGCCAATTCTGGTGTTCAATGGCAAATGCCAGTCGAGCTCCACAGTGCCGGGCAGTGAGCACAGGGCCCACTAGAGGACGTTGGGCCCTCAGGCCACCCTCATAAAGTTTCTCATTCACACCATTGGCCTGCTGGAGGTCATTTTGTAGGGCTCTGGCAGTGCTCATCCTGTTACTCCTTGCACAAAGGAGCAGATACCGGTCCTGCTGATGGGTTAAGGACCTTCTATGGCCCTGTCCAGCTCTCCTAGAGTAACTGCCTGTCTCTTGGAATCTCCTCCATGCTCTTGAGACTGTGCTGGGAGATGCAGCAAACCTTCTGGCAGTGGAACGTACTGATGTGCCATCCTGGAGGAGATGGGCTGCCTCTGCAAACTCTGTAGGGTCCAGGTATCACCTCATCCATTAAAGTGTGTGGAACATGAGTACAGCTCGTATAGAAGGTCATTACAAATGTGTCTTCACTGAAGGAGTTTAACAGAAGAATTCTGTGATTATAATATCAGCAGTTCATGTAATCAAGCAGTGAAATTCTGGAGGGACTGAACATGATGATTAGAAATGATGCTATAGTGCTGGAACTCTGGAGAAGTGGACTGTTTCTCTTATGTTAGATATAACATGACCTTCATAGAAACTCTCTTCATACACACTTTCGTATTTCTTAACCAATCGGAGATTTCCCGAAGTGTCCATTTCTCATTTTATGTAATATTAAAGTGTTTAATACTTCTTCCTTTTACTTCCTCACCAGGGAAAGTTGGAACATGTAAAGCATTATATATTCATTTACTCTGTACTAAATGTAACCCTGTGTTTGTATCCTTTCAGTGTCGATCATTTCTGCTTTAGTGTCTGAAATTTATCAGCACACAAACATGTTGTTAAAGTGTATTTCCTCTTATAATTATACAGTTATAGTTTGTCACAGCACTTAAAAACCACAAAAGCTGTTTAATGGACTGTTTGTTATTGTCTATTCAGAAATACTCCACAGTTGCACAAAAAAAAAAAGGAATAAACCACCTGGGCATGGATGATGGGATGGTGTGATTTATACTGGTTTCTATATTTTTAAGGTTATTGTTGTTTATTGTTGAAGAACGATTGCAAAATCGCTTCCTGTTCATCTTTTTATTATACATCTTTTAGTTAATAACTTCACTACTGTTTCAAGTACAAAGTCATGAAGACTTTAATGTAGTGGAAAACCTACCAAGCAATAAAAAAAAAGCACTGATACTGGAGACTCCTTCCATAAACTGACTGAAAACTTTAGCATTTCAAATATCAAATTTAGTTATTAAAGAACATGTTATTTAATATTTACATTTGAATGATATGGTAAGTCTGTGTGCAAGCTAACCAATCAGAATTGAGAATTCAGAGTTAACTCCTCTGTGTGATGTGGTAGCTTTAATGGTTCAGGTGTTGGACTACTGATTGGAAGGTTAGTTTGAATCCCAGGTCCATCAAGCTGCGAATGCTGGGCCCCTGAGCAAGACCCTCAATTGCTCAGTTGTATAAAATAAGATAAATTGTTGCTCTGGATAAGTGCATCTGCCAAATGGCAGAAACAGTGTGAGTCAGAGGGTTGATTAGGTTTTTAGGTGGTTATGCGAAGTGAATTTACACTAGTAGACGTGTGAGACATGTGTATTTGAAATGAATAATTAACGTTTTTCTTTTTATTGTAAAGGATATGCTTGGTGATAAAGCTTGAACATGTGATAAAAACACCCCCCCCTTCTCTCTCTCTCTCTCTCTCTCTCTCTCTCTCTCTCTCTCTCTCTCTCTCTCTCTCTCTCTCTCACAGCTAAAGACGTCACTGGGAAAAGGCCGAGCATTTATCCGCTACTCTCTGGTGCACCAGAGGTTAGCTGACACTCTTCAGCAGTGCTTCATGAACCAAAGGGTCACCAGGTATTCTCACTCTGTATTTCTATAGCTTTGTACTTAACGCTGCAGCACATGCATTTATTATGAAATTCCCATGCACTCGCTTCAGTTTTTTTTTTTTTTTGGTTCCGTTATATGATCAGGTTTACACAAGCGATCACTTTCATTGTTTTACCTTGGTAATTTCTCTTCCCATTACAAATCATACTTCTTTAAATTTGTTTCCCTGTTTTATCAGAGCTGTGTCAGGAGTGGAAGCTGCCCTTTTCATGTGTTGGTAGAATAATAGGTACATGTGCGTGTTAGTGCGTAAACAACCGAATATGTGCGTATGGCTCGATTTGGAAGTGCGTTATGTCGCATAGGTGACGCCATTCAGCTCATCCATGGCTGCTTTTAGTACTGTTTTTGGGTTGTCACTGATTTAAATCTTGATAATTATCAAGGAAAAATGGTATTTTTCATTTCACTTATACAATAAAAATTCAATGCTTTGTCAGTACAGAAAAAAAGGTGATTCTCTTTAAAAATTCACAGGTCCAAGCATAACATTTTAGGTTGAAAAATTACTCTGGATGCTAACATAATTGTAGCATTTTGATTTTTTGTAATTATTTTTATAATTAAAATATTACTTTGTAATATACAATGCGGTCCAAAAGTCTGAGGCTACATTGAAAATCTGGGATTTTTTTTTGTTTAAAATTAGAAATAAGCAGGTTTTAGAACTATTTATAAATTATTCACAGAAAAAAAATGTTCAGTATTGTAAACATCGAAATCAAATTTGGGGAGTTTGTTCTAGCTCAAAAAAAAGCAAAACATCAACATTAGAAATTTGTATAGATATTTCTACTTTTCACTCAAGTTGTTGACGGTTATATAATTTGTAATTATCTTATTAAATTAATTTGTATTATATTAAATTAGAAAGAATGCAAAACAGAAGCATTTTTACTGGTGGTCTCAGACTTTTGGATGTTTAATTATGTACAAATTATGTATATTTAATTATTATTCATTTCTTTAATTACGTTTTTATATGTAATTATAAAACGAAAAAGCTTTTAGAGTCATAAAATCACCATAAAGTCATAAAATTATCATAAAACTGAAAATGATTTTGAAAACATGAAATGATTATGATATGAGAAAGCTTTATCTCACAGGTGGAAGTGTACCTGATCAACTCATACACGCGTAATAAATAATGTGTGTTTATTTTGTAGTGACTGGTATTATTCCCGGAGTCCCTTTCTGAAGCCTCATCTCAATACAGACATCATTAACTCTCTCTATGAGCTCAACGAAGTCCAGTTCGATGTTGCGTCCCGGGGTCACGACCTTGATTCGGCCTGGCCCACATTTGCTAGGTGAGCAGAGCTTATGGCTCAAAATACATATATTGGTGTATTAGTGTGAATGAGTGAGTCAGCATCCAAGAGAATGTGGACATCATGAGAGTGTAGCATCTATCCATTCTATATGCAAAAAATACAGTACAGAATTTTACATAGTGGCTTGAGAATGCTAGGACCAACATTGTATTTGTGTGGAGACACTAAATAATCCAGCATCATGTATTTTTGTGTAATTTTTTAATGTGTTCACGTTTTGTGGCACAGGAGGACTCTGGGTATGACCAACTCTCCAAGTCACGTGTGGAAAGCGCCGAGCCGCAGCTCCAGCATTAACAGCCTGGCCAGCTCATATTCACAGGTGATGTGCTTTAGAGCAAAGGATTTACAATGGAATTATAGCAAGACTAAAGAGAAGATTAACAAACAAAAAAGATCATGGATTTGATTTATAGTGATTTATAATTTCCATATAAATCACTACTGCATATTTCCAGTAGATGGCAGGGGTTACCAAACTTCTAATTTTTCTTTAGGGCCAGTGATTCTCAATTCTGGCCACTGAGTAGCTCTTTAGATTTACATTTACTCATTTGGCAGTCGCTTTTATGCAAATTGATAAAGATACAACTGAGCAATTTTAGGCGGGTCTTGCTCAATGGCGGCTCTGGGATTTGAACTCATAACCATCTCATCAGTAGACCATAACACCTTACGGTTACCATTTCTCTGACTTGAAGACACATGTTTCCAGTAATTAGGTCATTTAAATTAGGATATATCCAGGAAATGTCCAGATCAGGGTTACTCCTGGGGCCAGAGCTGGAAACCTTTGATAATGTTTGGAGGAATATTTTTTCTTAGACTTGTCTGTGGATGTTTTTTTAGTCTGACTGTTTTCAGCTGAAATGCTTACAGCTTCAGTCAAAGTTTAAAATGAAAACACAAAAAAAACTCAAGCTATTCTCTAAGGAGAGTTGCAGTTTTTGATCATTTTGTATCTATCTCCAGTATCAACCATTTGTTCTGTATCATTGATCTCTCAGGCCCCGGATTTTCTCTGCAGTCCAGAGTTTGGACATAGCTTGCTGAGTGACCCTGCAGAGCCGTTGTCTGATTCTACCATCACCACCGTGGATGAGCTTCGTCTGGAGCTGGATCAGTCTGAGCTGAAGCAGCGTCAGCTTGTGGAGCATGTTCAACAGCTTGGCAGCGAGGCCACAGAGCTCCGTGAGGTGGTGTCTGAACTGCAGAGGCAGCTGGACATCTCATTAGCAGCTCAGTCTAACCACCAGGAGCTTCAGCTCAAGCTGGAGGTGCTGGCAGAGAGGGAACGGACTCTAGCCCAAGATCTGGAGGTCCTGAGGGGACGTGAGGCTGTTAAAGAGGCAGCAAATCAGGAAATTCAGAAGAAGTTAGCTGCTGCAGAACAAAGAAACCAGGAACTAATGGCTAAACTAGAAGGGGTGCTTGAGGAGAAGGGGCAGAGGACAGCCAGACAATTTGACTCCGCCCAAAAGATCCATGAACTCCTGGATGGACTGAAGGATGCAGAAAAAGGCAAGATACAAGCACTAGCACTTGGTGAAGAAAAAAGGATGCAGGCTGAACGTCTAGCTGAAGAGCTCAGAATAAAAGAGCAAGCCCTAAAAGATGGAGAAAATAAAATGGCCGCTTTAACAGAGAAGGGTACAAAGCTGATGAAGCAGGCCGAAGAACAACGTAATGCCATGGATAAACTTCAGGACGAGCTGTCAGTAAGAGAGAAAGAAGCCAGCAGTCTTCAGAAAGACCTGCAAGACCTTCAGGGCTGTCTGCAGGCGATGGAGCAACAGGCTGCTGTGGAGAAGAAAAGGGCAGTGGAGGAGAGAGAGATGCTGCAGAAAACGTTGAGCTCTCTAAAAGAAAGCCTAGAAGGACAGGTGCAGAAACTAAAGGCACAACTCAAGGGTAAAGAAACTGAACTTATCTCCAGTGTCAAGAAGATCCAACACCTGGAGGCCGAAGCTGAGAAGGTAGTAGCAGAGAAACGGAGTCTAAGTGGGAGTATAGTGAAACTGGAGACACATGTCAAAGATCAGGGCAAGATGATGGACGAATACAAGGAACAGTGCACCAGTCTCTCAGAGCTGAACAACAAGCTCCTCCAGACAGTCAAGAAGAACGAGGAGACCAAGAAGCAGCTGATGGAAAGCAAGGCTGTGCTAGAAAATGATCTGGCTGGGCTGAGGGCATCCGAAAAGCAGCTCAGAGGTCAACTTGATGATGCTAAAGTGACAGTGGATGAGCGAGAAAAGCGGATGCGTGGGGAGAACCACAGTCTGGATGTGAAGCTCCAGAAAGCGATCCTGCAGGTCAAGGAATCAGAAAGCGTCGTCCGCAAGTTGGAGCAGGAGAACACCGATCTCAGGGAGGAGTGCTTAAAAAGTAAAGATGCACTCACTGCGGCACAGGAGGACCTCCGTAAACTTTACGACCAGATCAGGGATCTAGAGAATAGCTTAGAGGTGGCAAGATGTAATGAGGCAAACCTCACCTTACAGCTAAAGGAACAAAACTCACAACTGGAGGACAGAGAGAGGCTTTGTGAGGAGCTTCAAGAAAGATTAGATGAACTGGAAGCCGAGGAGGAAGAGCTGGCAGCAGGGAAGGCGGATGCAGAGCAAGCCTTGGAGAAGCAAAGGGAGATGATGCAAAGGTTGGAGGTCCAGAAGCAAGCGGTGGAAAAAGCTCAGCTGGAAATGAGTGCATGCTGTGCAAAGGAAGCCCAGGGCATGGCCTCAAAAGTAGCACTACTGGAGGAGCAGCTGAGCCTCAATGGGAAAGAAATGTCCAGGCTTCAGGAGGAAGTGGTGAACTTGAAGGCCAAGCTGCTCTTTTCGGAGGAGGAGAAATTAAAGATGCAGACTAAGCTAGAAATTACAGACGCGTCTACGATAGAACTGCAGACTTTGACAGAACAACTTAAAAATCAAGCTGAGCAGCAGAATCGAAATCATGTCAATGAACTTTTACAGTCCAAGCAGCACCTGGAGGAGATAACATCTCAGATTGACGCAGAAAGATCTGCCTTTGCTAAAATATCGGCTGACTTTGCTGCAGCTCAAGACGACCTGGCCGTACTAAAGACCCAAAATGAACGCCTGGTCATGGAGAACGCCGAGACAAGAGAGGGACTCCACAGAGCCAACACGGAGATGGCCGAGCTGGGAATGACCATCTGCAAGCTGACAGCAGAGCGGGAGGAAGCTCAAGAGCACTGGGCAGCCCAGAGAACCCGGATCCACGAGCTGGAGGAGCACGGCATACGTGAAACAGATCGTCTGAACGCCAGCATGGCGGCACTGCGGCAGGAAAATGCCAGTTTGCGAGAGGAGCTCCTGCAAATGGAAAAGCTTCCGGAAACAGTGCTGGAGCTGAAGGAGATGCTTGAGAAATCTGAGAGAGAGAGAGATGTGGCACGTGAGGAGACGTCAGCCATGAGGTTTCAGATGAGCACAGAGAATATGGCACACCAAAAACAGGTGAAGGTAAGGAGATGTTCTCAAAGATGAGGGAACAACATTGGATATATCTGGATAGAAGTAAAAGAAGCCTTTATTTGTCACATTTCTTTGCATGTCCCAGCTTGTTAAGAAGCTGAGGTCAGAGTGCAGGGTCAGCCATGATACAACCTCCCTGGAGCAGATAGGTTTAAGGGCCCTGCCCACAGTGGCAGCTTAGCAGTGTTGGAAGAACTTAGCAGTGCCATTGATCCACATAATGCATAAAATGAAGAACCTAAGAATGTGATGGGGTTACTGCTGACACCATGAGGTTATAATAGCAGCATAAGTTTCCAGAACCGGAGATTCTTTAAAAGAAAAAGAATGTATATCTTTATTAGTTGCTAGATAGAGCAGAGAAGGTTAAGGATTGAGCAGCAGCACCAGCAGTTTGGAGGGGGCTGATATCATAACTCATGACATTCTGGTCAGTAGGCAACAAACCTTAAACCTTGAGCCATCACTACAGTATGTAATAAATCCAGTATCTATTTAAGCTCATGTCATATTTGTTAGTATACATGTTTATTAATCTGTAAATCAGTGAATGCTCTAATTAGCCGTGCTACATTTTTGTACTTTTTGTAAATGTTATGGCTAAAACTTTAATACTCCGATTTGTTTTCCGTCTCAGAGCTTAAATGACAAACTTGAGAGTTTAAAAGCGCAGCTGAAGTCTGAAAGCGAGAAGGTGTCCAGCCTGGAGGTCAAAGTCGCAGAGTTAAAGGTCTGTATATTTGTTAAATTTGTTGAAAATTGTTCAGCAAATTTTCTCAGGTTAACATCTGAGCTTGGTAACTGCTTCTGCTATCCTTTATGATCTTATGATCCTGTGGTCTTTAAACAGTGGTGTGACTCATGGAAATGAATATCCATTCCTGCTAGACATTTGTCAGGCTAATAAGCTAATAAGTAGCACATTAGCATGTAAGCAGTCAGTGTGTGTAAGACCCAGTCACAGGGTGTGATGAAAGATAGCAGTCATTCTGCAGGGACATTCAGCTCAGAATTTGTTTGAATGTAAATATTTCTCCTCCTGACTCAGGAATAAAACCACACTCTAAATCCAGTAACCACATCTATAACTATTAAAATCTTATCCTTTTTAGTATGTTGTGTTACATATAGACAAAAGAAGCTGCCGTGGTATGTGTTTCTGCAGGATTTGAATTCAGAGTGCTCTCGACTGATGGGGGAGAAAGATTCGCACATTATGAACACCAAGAGCCAGATTCGTGGTGCAGAGGATGAAATACAGCAGCTGAAGGAAAGAGTGACATGGTAACACACACACACACTTTCTGCTCACAAATATATTTTCTCCACACTCTCCCTCCCAAAATCCCACCTCGCATCTCTTCTGACATAATGACGAAGCAGCGATGGGCTAGATGTAGCCTCTTGTGGTTGCTAAGTAAAATCTGGTGTCAGAATCCCGCGCAGCACACATTGAACTTCTCCAACGCAATAACATACTGACATGATATTATCACAGCAAATCCTTCACAAGGCTATATCTCTCATTATAACCATGTTAGGGCAAGTAAAATCTCTAGTCTAAGAATGGGGAAACTTTTCTGACAAGGCTAAAAAACGGTAATTAGCATAATACAATAATGCATGAATAGCTGTTAGTTAGTATATTAATACAACCTTAGGAAGGTTTAACATTTGACACAGTGTGGTTAAATAGTAGACAATGAGATGTGTTCTGTCCCTGCATCACGTTTAAATGATATTCAAATCGGGTGAGCATTGCTTTTTTGTTTTGGAACCGATAGCGTGCTGTGCTAACAGGACAGTTAGAGTCTTTCATGAAGGCTATGCGACAGAAGTTATTTCCCTTTTTTTATCTGTCTGTGATTGTTTAAGCCCGCACAGAAGAGTTAGCATAGCACTAAGCTTACAGCTAACTGTCACGGTTGAATGTAATTAAAGCAGGATTCTGACACAGCAGGGCGCTAATCACTGAGGAAATAATGTATATTTGTGAACTTCCTGAATTCTTGTAATGTCATCCAAGTGATTAAAATGTTTGGATATTATGCAAAACAGATACACGTAGACACATAGAAAGGGATGGAGAAGTGGATAAGGTTCCCAGCAGGGGCTGTCTGCCTCACTCAAACTGTGTCCTTCTGACACAATGTCTGTTTCTGACATTTGTAATATCCCATTTTGTTTATTCTGTCTGACTCTTCCTCTGTCTTTTCTTGGTTTCTTGGCCCAGTGTGCAGGAGGCTCTGGGGTTAGTGCAGACAGAGCGAGACGACCTGAAGGAGAAGTTGGAGAAGGTTCAGTCTGATGCTCAAGCCGAGCAAACCAAAATGGCCGCAGAGATTGAAGACCTCAGCCACACCAAGATCACGCTGGAGGAGCGGCTCATCGAGCTTATCAGGTAAATTCAACACGGCTCTTTCGTTCTTCCTTTTATGGACAAAAGCATGTGGACACATGATTATCAAACCCATATGTACGTCTTCCCTAAACTGTTGTCACACAATTGTACAGAATGTCATTATATGCTGTAGCGTTACAATTTCCCATCACTGGAACAAGGCTCAAACCTGCTGCAGCATGACAATGCCCCTGTGCACAAAAGCCCCTGAGCTCCATGAAGACATGGCTTGAGGAGTTAGGAGTGGAAGAACAGGTCCTGCACAGACCTGCACCCTGACTCTGACTCAACCCCATTGAACATCTTTAGGATGAACTGAAACTGAGCCTCATCAACATCTCAACATAAGTGTCTGATCTCACTAATACTCTTGTAGCTCTTGTAGCTTTCAGCTACAATCCAACATCTAGTAGAATCTGGAAATTGGTGTTCAGTGAGGACATATAGGTGATGATCAAAGGTGCACATACTTTTGGCTATTTTTTGTTTCAACTGACTTACATTAGACAACTTAAAGTAGAACAGGACCTCGAAAAAAATTTGGCCATTTTGCATCATTGTGATATCACTAACAGACAGTGCACTATACTGTGTGTGTATGTGTCTGTGTGTGTGTGTGTGTGGAAGTCATTTTGGTATCACTAACAGACACAGTGCACTATATTGTGTGTGTAAGTCATTGTGTTATCACTAACAGACACAGTACACTGTAGTGTGTTTGTAGAGTTATTGTGGTATCACTAACAGACACAGTACACTGTAGTGTGTTTGTAGAGTCATTGTGGTATCACTAACAGACACAGTGCACTATAGTGTGTGTGTCTGTGTCTATGTAAGTCATTGTGGTATCACTAACAGACACAGTACACTGTAGTGTGTTTGTAGAGTTATTGTGGTATCACTAACAGACACAGTACACTGTAGTGTGTTTGTAGAGTCACTGTGGTATCACTAACAGACACAGTACACTATAGTGTGTGTGTAGAGTCATTGTGGTATCACTAACAGACATAGTACACTGTAGTTTGTGTCTGTGTAGAGTCATTGTGTTATCACTAACAGGCACAGTACACTATAGTGTGTTTGTGGAGTCATTGTGGTATCACTAACAGACACAGTACACTGTAGTTTGTGTGTGTGTGTGTGTGTGTGTGTGTAGTCATTGTGTTATCACTAACAGACACAGTACACTATAGTGTGTTTGTAGAGTCATTGTGGTATCACTAACAGACACCGTACATTATAGTGTGTTTGTAGCCATTGTGTTATCACAAACAGACACTGTACACTATAGTGTGTGTGTAGAGTCATTGTGGTATCACTAACAGACACATTACACTGTATTGTATGTAGAGTCATTGTGTCATCACTAACAGACACAGTACACTGTAGTTTGTGTGTGTGTGTGTGTGTAGAGTCATTGTGTTAGCACTAACAGACACAGTACACTGTAGTGTGTTTGTAGAGTCATTGTGGTATCACTAACAGACATAGTACACTGTAGTTTGTGTGTGTGTGTGTGTGTAGAGTCATTGTGTTAGCCCTAACAGACACAGTACACTGTAGTTTGTGTGTGTGTGTATAGAGTCATTGTGTTAGCACTAACAGACACAGTACACTGTAGTGCGTTTGTAGAGTCATTGTGGTATCACT
>JAUCMX010000017.1:10946832-11021832 GCA_033459395.1 Hemibagrus guttatus | reverse complement strand
AAATCTGATGCTGCACAAAAACTAACAATGCATCAAAGTCAATGTTGTTATTAGTCTTTGACATATCCAAGACTGTGATAAAAGGATCACTTTTTATATTGAAAATCAGTCATTTTGTGTGTTTTTTTTCTTTAAATCAGTGACTTATCACTTATGAAATTGGCATTTAAAGAGTTAAAATCCTGGATTTTTTAAAAATATGTAGTAGTTTTGATCAGAACTGATGTTGATTAACAGATTTAAGCAAAAAAAAAAAAATTGAAAAAAATATTTATTTGATATATTTTTACAGCAGTTTAATTTAGTGGAGGTTTTCATCCAGAACATAACGAAAAGGTCGTTTTTTCGAACAATGCACAAGGTTTAAGGGGGCATTCACATGACTCTAAATTTGTGTTTCATTATAAATACATTATACATTATAAATGTTTCATTATAGAAGCACGAGAACCCATTTTGAATGCTGATCGGACCACTAATAACCATTATTACTATGGCAACCTGTAACAAGGACAATAAAATCGCTGTACGTGCGAACGCAGCATTATGTTTCATCAAAAGTTCTTATTAAAGTGTCTCAGTTCTGTAACATTTACAGCTTTTAAATTTTAATTTGTATCAAGAGCAGAATACTTAAACGATTCGCCCCATTAGGATTTAATCTTGAATATAGTAAGAAGGGTTTTTTTAGCTCATTATATTTTTTTCAATAATAGAACAGAATAGAAATTTTCATACTAGGTCTTTTATGAGGAGATTCACGACACATTGAGACGAAAATGGAATGAAATTTTTATCGTGTCTGTTTTCCGGGGATGTACGCTGGTTCTGGATGCTTCAGGTCTCTCAAATTCTGTTGGTTCTCAGTCTCCAGAGCTTCAGCGAAGGCGACCCAGCTGCTCATATCACCAGAGTTCCACCACTCTTTATTTCACCTGCACTACTGATCTTAAGTCTAATCTTGAGTGCAGGCTAGGTTAGGCCAGGCTAGAGCATTGATAGAGTTTCAGTGATGTGCGTCACACCGACCACATTTTTTTTCATATCAGCACAAAAGGCGCTCGAAGCAGAGCTCTTTCTGTAGTAAAAAGAAAAAATTTTTTTTTCCCCCAATACAGTACATCTGAAAGTCTTGCACCCCAGTGAGCAAGTCAAGCCTGAGAGTGGCAATGGAAATCTCATGCATTGTGCTAAAGTGTAAGAAACCTCAGGAGGCACCAGTACACACCAATCTAATTGTAGTTTTTTGGAGTAAAAATTGATGGATAGCTTTTAACTTTTTTTTTTCTTTTTTTATATTTTCCATTACTGTAATCGATGGTTGACATGTTAAAGCAATAACCAAGCTTAAGTGTGTGATTTAGGTGTTTGGCCACCACAAGCCTCCAGAACAGTTTCATAACACCGTGGCTTAGATTCTACACGACTCTGGAGCCACGAACACGCTTCGTCCAAAAATATTTTTATCTTGGTGTCTAACACATCACTCCAGAATCTCCCACAGATGTTAAACTGGATTGAGTGAGAAAGTCCTAACATCATTTTCATTCTTCTTAAACCACTTTATGAACCGTGTGAACGGGGGCAGAGTTATCCTGTTTGGATAGAAACTTTACATTAATGCATTGTAGGTTGATTGGCATCTCTAAATTGTCCGTAGTGTGTGAGTGAATGAGAGTGTGTGTGTGCCCTGCGATGGGTTGGCACTCTGTCCAGGGTGTATCCTGCCTTGATGCACAATGACGCACAGGCTCCCCGTGACCCGAGTATAGATCAGATAAGCGGTAGACAATGAATGAATGAATAACTTTACTTCCATTATACAGCAGTAAAGTAAGACTTATGTAAAATTGTAATGTAAGTAGATTTTGCATCACAGTTTTTGTGTTTTGTTTCCATCATTCGTTTGTTAGCTGATCGGGTTCGCCTGTTTTGTGTCTATTTTGCCGATTTATATCCTGTTGTGTCTAAAATTATTAAGTCTTATGATTCTTTTGCGAGTTTAAAAGTCTGAGCCTTTTGATTTTATGTTTTGATTTCTTGGCTCAGATTTTTTTTTAACTTCTTTGCCTGGTTCTCATTTTGGTTTTAATTAGGCTTGCTATTATTTAATTTCACTATGGAATTTTTAAAGGCTTTTTTTTTAACTAAACATCATTTTCTACTTGCACAAAATTTGGTTTATCGTAAATTAATTAAAATCTGCAACTAATCTCTAGTGTTATTAAATACTAAAGGAAATGAAAGAGGCAGAAATTACAGGAAGTAAGGTTCGCCTTCATGTCTGTGTTCAGGCTTAGAGAGTATTGTGTTTGTGTAGTGGTGTTTGATGTTAAATCACATTGAATTGATATAAAATTGCAGTCCTGTCTTAAGGTTTCCACAAGTTCAGGCATTTTCAGGCTTTTTAGCCCTGAAAAAGGGTTTGTCGATATTAGCTAAACGTCACATCAAAAGTGCTAAAATATTTTCCGCCGTTATGTCTATAGGTCAGTCTGTAGGCCAGTTAGGCTTCATTTTGTTGATCAACTGCATCATCTAGCAGCAGCAAGACAGAAGTAATTCCGCTTATAGAGTAGCTCCAGTCCTCAGCGTGCTGTTGATCGTGTTGTACCACTGACTGACTGCTGTTCATCTTATCAATAAAGATCTCCACCTCTGTCAGAGTTAGCGCCTCTCAGATGGACGTCATCCTCACAGCAGAGTGCGAGAGGCTGTTTTTTGCAGTTGCCACTTTATCTTATTGATTTGTATGTATTTGAGCAGTGGGGATTGTGTAAGGGATCCAGTCAGTGGTTCCACTGTAATTTAGGGCTTTTTCCATAATTGTCTTTGCTTTGAAACTTGAGCATTAGAGATGAGATGTCCTCAATTCTCATCCTGAGATGTTTCTCGTTTTATGTTATAGAGCTTAGATAGCTTTTTGTCCAGTTCTTTAATTTTTTTCAGCAGATTATATAGTGCAGATTACTTCGCTGGACTCTCATCTTCAATGTCCAAAATTCACATTTACTCAAACATCTCAGCTGACCGAGATTTAGGCTAATGGATAGAATTTCTTTTTTCTTTTCTTTTGTTGAAATATTTTTTTAACCCAGTGTCTCAATGTTTCAATGCAGTGTTTGTTCTCCCTGTGCTTCGGGGTTTCCTCGGGGTTCTCCAGTTTCCTCCCCCAGTCCAGAGACATGCATTGTGTTCTATCTCTAAATTGTCGGTAGTGATTGCGTGTTTGAGTGTGTATGGTCCTGTGTATGCCCTGTGATGAGTTTCATCCAGTGAGATCCACTGGAATAGGAATTGGAGATCCACTGGAATAAGCTCCAGGTTCACTGTGACCCTGTGTAGGATCAGTGGTACAGAAAAGATGTAGATGGAGGGATGGATGGATATATGGAAAAATGGTTCTGAAAGTGTTAAACATGATTTTTTCCCCCTGCCATTAACCTTTCATTCATGTATAAAGTACCTATAAAGTCTGAAGCATTTAAGGTGATTGAGGAAATTACTGGTTGTTGTACACTTTTTCTGTGTGTGTGTGTGTGTGTGTGTGTGTGTGTGTGTGTGTGTGTGTGCAGTAACTGATTCAAATGTGAAGCATGATGATGGAGTGTTCGACATCATCACTGACGAGGAGGTTAACGGACTGTACGACAGTGACACACTCTCACAAACCACCGCAGAGTCGCAGGACGGAGAAGCTGAGAGCCGAAACACTCAGGACCCGTGAGTCTAATAACATTCACACACACACACATTACAACATACACAGATGTCACAGACACCAAACACGCACAAGTTTCGTTCCTAAAATAGACTCACATGACCATACACAAATACAACACACTAACACTACTCCTAAAACACACACACACAGCACACACCTACACACAACCCATTCATAACACAAAACACAGCACACACCATACAAAATCCTGAATAATTATACGACCACTCAAATCTCACACACACAATTCACACCACTTAAAATACATACAAACACCACAACCAAACACAACACACTACCGAAAACACACACATTTATGTGCTTCCTAGCCCTACATAACCTACATAACACAAAACATTACAATAAACACGAATAGCACAAACACCACCCAAAATACACACACAATTCAGATCATCTAAAATTCATACACATACAACACACAATCGAAAATACACATCTTAATGCCAGTTAACACACAAAACACCACAAACCTGTACGCAACACCTACATAACAGACAACACAAAACACAGCACACATCTCACAATATACACAAAAAACCAAAGTACTCACACAAACACCACTGAAAATACACAAACACAATTCACAGAACCGAAAACACATACACACACAGACACCTCACATGGGCACACAAAAAGCACAAACCCTGCACACAGAACTATGCAGGTTGCACTGAAACACAGAACACCAGGGAGAGTACACACACACACACACACACACAAACAAATCCCACTCAAAGTATACAAATTTGCACACAAAATACTTTCTTTGGTTTCCAGGGGAAATTTGCTGAGGAACACAGCGGACATTAAATACATAGAATAAAAACACAAACACACACACGCCTACAGTGAGATTTATAAACCTTTATTCAGGTGATGTTTTCTTGATTCTGATTGGTCAGAAAACTGTTGATTGATTTTCTCTGCCTGCAGCTCTGACAATAGTGCAGTAATGCTCACATTATATGTAATCAGTTATATATTAACAGGAACTAACTTGTTTCATTAAACTCATTACAAGGTAACTATAAATGGATAAAAAAAAAGACATTCTGTAATTATAAATAAACAGACATGTTGCTGTGGTATATGTGGAATAAAACACTTCTAATCCTCCAGAACAGTAAGGGTAGCTCCGCCCTGTGACAGACAGGATCACACCACCTCGTTGTTGATTATTTCTCTATGACAGCACACCCTCAAGTGTTAGCCTGTCTAGCTCTGGTACAGTCAGTCTTACAGGAAGACGTGTGTGTGTGTGTGTATACATTTAGGTTGTATATGTGTAGTTAAGTAGAATGTGATCTGGTGTGTGTGTGTGTGTGTGTGTGTGTGTGTGTGTGTGTGTATACATTTAGGTTGTATATGTGTAGTTAAGTAGAATGTGATCTGGTGTGTGTGTGTGTGTGTGTGTGTGTGTGTGTGTGTGTGTGTACATTTAGGTTATATATGTGTAGTTAAGTAGAATGTGATCTGGTGTGTGTGTGTGTGTTATAGGGATGTGTAGTTAAGTAGAATGTGATCTGTGTGTGTGTACATTTAGGTTGTATATGTTAGTTAAGTAGAATGTGATCTGGTGTGTGTGTGTGTGTGTACATTTAGGTTATATATGTGTAGTTAAGTAGAATGTGATCTGGTGTGTGTGTGTGTGTATACATTTAGGTTGTATATGTGTAGTTAAGTAGAATGTGATCTGGTGTGTGTGTGTGTGTTACATTTAGGTTGTATATGTGTAGTTAAGTAGAATGTGATCTGGTGTGTGTGTGTGTGTGTGTACATTTAGGTTATATATGTGTAGTTAAGTAGAATGTGATCTGGTGTGTGTGTGTGTGTACATTTAGGTTGTATATGTCTAGTTAAGTAGAATGTGATCTGGTGTGTGTGTGTGTGTGTACATTTAGGTTATATATGTGTAGTTAAGTAGAATGTGATCTGTGTGTGTGTGTGTGTGTGTATACATTTAGGTTGTATATGTGTAGTTAAGTAGAATGTGATCTGGTTGGGGTGTGTGTGTGTGTGTGTGTGTGTTTCATTTAGGTTGTATATGTGTAGTTAAGTAGAATGTGATCTGGTGTGTGTGTGTGTGTGGTTTTTTTTTTTTTTTTTTTTTTTTGGGGGGGGGGGGGGGGGGTGTGTATACATTTAGGTTATATATGTGTAGTTAAGTAGAATGTGATCTGGTGTGTGTGTGTGTACATTTAGGTTGTATATGTCTAGTTAAGTAGAATGTGATCTGGTGTGTGTGTGTGTGTGTACATTTAGGTTGTATATGTCAGTTAAGTAGAATGTGATCGGTGGTGTGTGTGTGTGTGTCTGTGTATACATTTAGGTTGTATATGTATAGTTAAATAGAATGTGATCTGGTGTGTGTGTGTGTGTGTGTGTGTGTGTGTGTGTGTGTGTGTGTGTGTGTGTCCTATAGAGGTGTTTCTGGTGAAGCTGCGGTTGGGGAGGAACAGGAGGACATGCCCCCGGCTGTACAAGATGCAGAAATCCATCTACTCAAATCAGGAGAACTTGCGTGAGTGAAGTAGGACAACATTACAAAACGATCATACAACAATATTTCAGGACAAGTATATGATACGTAATAACCATTTATGAGCTTCCTATCAAATTGCTGTCAAAATAAATAAAAAAAAAACTAAATAAATCTGTGTATTTTCATATTTTCTTGAATTGAAATCATTATAATAAAAAAAAATAAAAAATAATAACAGAAACATTACTTTTGTAAAAGAGTTTGAAAAGAGTAAGAGTTTATCGAATCTGCTTCCAGAGATTGTAATTAATAATAAAAACAGTATTAAACGATACAAACAGAAGATGTTTGTTTTGAAAGTGCTGGTTGATTAGTGACAGTCAGTAGCTGCGCAGCCGCTAGTAAACATCTCCACAATCCAACCAGGTTTAGTCATCACGGAAACCAGACTGCAACACGTCATGCGTGCCATTCCTGCTCCTCTCTGCAACAACATTACATTTCATGTCTGAGAAGAAAACACTTCAAAATGCTTTAAGAGACTTTCATTTTAGTTTAAAAATATACACCACAGAATAGCTGGAATGAGTGAGTTTGTGTATTATTGAGCCGCTTGTATGATGTGTGCAGCTCCTCAGTCCTGCTGCACATCGAGGAGATCCTGCAGTTCGGCGACGCGTCCCGCGAGCTCCTCGTCAAGTCCAGTTGCTACAGCATCATCTCCATCACCGTACACGAGCACGGCCACGCCGTCGGCTGGGTTTTCTCATCCGAGCCAAAGAGCATCTGCTTTAGCGTTGTTTATAGAGAATCCACAAACACACCTGAGGAGCAGGCCAAGGTAACACACACACACACACACACACACACACACACACACACACATTACAACATACACAGATGTCACAGAAACTACACACACTTCATACCCAAAAAAACAAACTTACATAACCATACACAGATACAAGACACTACCTCTATACCTAACACACATACACACACATTACAACATACACAGATGTCACAGTAAACTGCACACACACTTCATACCCAAAATAGACAAATTCACATAACCATACACAGATACAATACACTAAAACTACAACTAACACACACAGCACACACCTACACACAACCAATACATAACACACAACACAAAACACACCTACACACAACACAAAACACACCTACACACAACCAATACATAACACACAGCACAAAATACAGCACACACCTACACACAACCAATACATAAAACACAAAACACAGCACACACCTACAAACAACCAATACATAACACAAAACACAGCACACACCTACACACAACCAATACATAAAACACAAAACACAGCACACACCTACACACAACCAATACATAAAACACAAAACACAGCACACACCTACAAACAACCAATACATAACACAAAACACAGCACACACCTACACACAACCAATACATAACACAAAACACAGCACACACCTACACACAACCAATACATAACACAAAACACAGCACACACCTACACACAACCAATACATAACACAAAACACAGCACACACCTACACACAACCAATATATAACACAAAATACAGCACACACCTACACACAACCAATACATAACACACAACATAAAATACAGCACACACCTACACACAACCAATACATAAAATACAGCACACACTTACACACAACCAATACATAAAATACAGCACACACCTACACACAACCAATACATAACACACAACATAAAATACAGCATACACCTACACACAACCAATACATTACACACAACACAAAATACAGCATACACCTACACACAACCAATACATAACACACAACACAAAACACACCTACACACAACCAATACATAACACACAACACAAAACACACCTACACACAACCAATACATAACACTCAACACAAAATACAGCACACACCTACACACAATGATACGAAATACAGCACACACCTACACACAACGAAAAAAAAAAAAAACATAACACACAACACATTACACACCAACACACAACCAATACATAACACACAACACAAAACACACCTACACACAACCAATACATAACACTCAACACAAAATACAGCACACACCTACACACAATGATACGAAATACAGCACACACCTACACACAACGATACATAACACACAACACATTACACACCAACACACAACACATTACACACCAGCACACAACTGCTACAAAACACAGCACACAACTACACACAACTGCTACAAAACACAGCACACACCAGCACACAACTGATACAAAACACAGCACACACCTACACACAACTGATGCAAAACACAGCACACACCTACACACAACTGATACATAACACACAACACATTACACACCAACACACAACTGATACAAAACACAGCACACACCTACACACAACTGATGCAAAACACAGCACACACCTACACACAACTGATACAAAACACACAACACATTACACACCAACACACAACTGATACAAAACACAGCACACACCTACACACAACTGATACAAAACACAGCACACACCTACACACAACTGATACAATACACAGCACACACCAACACACAGCGATACACAACACAAAACACAGCACACACCTACACACAATGATACACAAAACACAGCACACACCTACACACAACCAATACACAACACAAAACACAGCACACACCTACACACAACTGATACAAAACATAACACACACCAGCACACAACTGATACAATACACAGCACACACCAGCACACAACTGATACAATACACAGCACACACCAACACACAGCGATACACAACACACACCTACACACAACCAATACACAACACACACCATAGAAAAATACACAAAAATCACAAAAACCCTAAATAATCACACTACCACTCAAAACACACACACAGTCCACACCACCACCTAAAATACATACAACCGCCACAACCTTAATGCTACCTAGCGCACAAACAGCACACACCTAGAAACAAAACCTACATAACACAAACCATATTACAATATACACAAACATCACAAAAACCTTACTCACACAAACACCACGCAAAATACACACACAATTCACATCACCTGAAATTCATACACACACAACACAATAAAAAATACATACCTTAATGCCAGCTAACACACAAAACACCACAAACCTGTACACAACATACAACAAAAAACACACACACACATACCAGGAAGAACTGATACCATAGACTTAATCAGAGCTTTAATTGCCACAGAATTTCCCAGAAGCCTTGTTCCTTTCCTTTCCATTCCTTTTTTTTTTAACTTCATCAGACCCTATAAATAGAAATATAAAAACGAGGGTTCATTTTGCCCCAGGTTCTGATCCCCCTGACACGGTGCAACGCACACAAGGAGACCATTTGTGGCCAGCTTAAAGCCAGAAACCCCGGAGTCTACACACTCATCTTTGACAACTCCTACTCCAGGTACAATTGGTTTTAAAACACAGCCTTTGACTCGAGCTGAGAGGGAAAAAATGAAGACCCAGAGCTGGGGCATTATCTATACTTACACCACACTGGGGTAGGTGTAGGTGTTTTCAACATTTTCAACAACAGCACGACAAGAGGTTTATGTGTATTAATGATGCTATATTGTCATTTCTATGGTAACAGCTCAGTCAAAGGGGCACGCACGACGCAATAAATATTGTTTAACAAAGTAAAAATAAACAGATAATTGTCAATAAGGGGATGTTTATTTGACGTTCATGTTATTTGTGATGTCACATTTCTTTGTAACAAAACAAACTGCATCTTATGAGCGTAAAGCAAGGGGAAAAAAGACTGAATATTGACAGAATGACTGTTTATAGCTGCTGTAACGTAAGTGGTAACAGAAATCAAGTTCCCTCGTGGATGTTATATACCCGTGGAATTTATCTATACATGGCTAAAAAAAAAAAAAGTACAACATATCACAGGTTAATAAATTCCTGTATAAAGCGAATACACTTTGAGGATGATTACAGTGATCAAGGATTACTTTTCTGGTGTTGTGGTTTAAATCACGACAATGTCAGTTAAGATAATCACAGTTATATAAGGTCTCTTTTGTCATCGTTTCTCTAGGTTCATCTCCAAGAAAGTCAACTACCACTTGACCACTGAAAAACCCGTCATCTACGATGGAAGCGACTGCCCTTAGACCCACGCCGGATTTTTCACAGCCATCTTTTATCCGTTTGGTTTCCTTTTCATCCTGCAGCATGCAAGGATAAGGTTTTGAGCTCCGTTTGGTTGTGAAATAGCACTATTAGAACGAGACGAAGAGTTCTCAGAGGAGCGCTCGGAGGTTTTCACACTTGTGTGTTTGTTATTATGCATGTGGCTTTCTTGCCTATTAATAATGTTTCCTTCCTTTAAATTTTTAATCACTGCACTTTTTTAAATAGCATATTATATTAGACGTAAAAGCCACGCTACACACTACATCATCAATCTGCTGCTAATGGAAGTAAATTATATATTTATATAATATATTTCCAGACTTTCACACTACATTTCTTAGAGTACTCTCGAGCAAAACACTAGATGTGTCTTTTCAAACTCTAGCTCTAAAAGCAAATCGAGACTTTTCTTTTTAGCGGAGACGGCGCAATTTACCAAAGCTAGAGGATTCTCACAGTCAGGGAGATTTTTCATAAATTGCAGCTATACTTTACACTACAAGCAATAATCAAGTGCAATGTTAAAAATCTAGGTGCTGTGAGGTTACTGTCACCTTGACAACCAAAGACAACATACACATGCACACTATAACATCTAGAGGTAGAGTGTGTGGTGGTCTGGGAAAAGCCTTCACATGTAGACATTTTCACCAAAGACTTTTTCTCATGTTGCGTGTAGAGTCAAGCAGAAGCAACATTCTGGCAAAAATTAATCGATATTTACCCGGCGTCTGATCACGACTCCATCAAAGTGTCACTTGTGGCGACCGATGAATATTTTCCTCCGCAATACTGTGAACTGTATAACATTATAGATTTAACAATATTGTCCGTATTTTAAAGCAAATACCAGTGTATACAGTAAAACTCTTTTTAAACCTAAGCAGTGCTGCTTGGTTTTAAGGTTGAGGCTGTGAGCAGCCATGTTGAGTTGGTGGCACTTGCTGAACTTGGAGTTGAAGAGACCCGAGTTTGACATCGGAATTCCAAATCGAGGCCGTTTTTTTCCTTGTTACGAGTTATGGAAATTACAAGTTTATGACATGCCTCAACCCCAGCCACTGGATGCAGTGCCGGTCCCAAGCCCGGAATAATGGGAGGGTTGCGTCAGGAAGGGCATCCGGCGTAAAACATTTGCCAAGTTGTTGTGCGGACCAATCGGTCCACTGTGGCGACCCCGAACAGGGAGCAGCCGAAAGCAACTTCTACAAGTTTATGACCTTTTGATGAACTGACTTATTAGGTAACATAATGTTTTAGCAAAATAGGAAGATTAAAACGTAATTATAAAATTTCAGCATCATTTTCATCCAATCTTGTTCCGTATATTTAAAAATTATTGGATTTGAAATATGTTACATGAAGAAAACCCCCCAGATTTTAGACAAAGTGACATTAAACAGTTTTTCCCACACCAACACACAAGTTGTAATTTTTCACGTCAGCATTTTCTTTCTAAATGAACCGATACGAACACAAATACTAACATCAGCCAAAGTGCCTTAAATGAGCTAAGTACTGGAAAAGACAGTAACCTCAAATATCCCAGAATCAGCCACAGAGGTGCTTTCTGTCTGTTTTTATCTGAATTTGTCTAAATTAAAATTCTTTCACAGATGATTTATACAGATAAATTACACGTAAAAAATAAACACAGGCAGTCGTTTTCAAATTCACTATATTCTATGTATTTTCCTTGTTCATTTTATCTTTGCTATGTGTTCAGTGTCAGGTTCACCCTTCTCTCCTCTGTGTGTGTCACTTTTTTCCTAGTTGTCAGCTATAGAACGTACAAGAGGTGGAAAAATTGTCATTGTTTATTTTCGACTATTTTTAATGCAGCCGCAAAGCCGAACTGACTGCAGCTGCTTTCAGCTAAGTATCACAACACTGCAGGCTTGTTTTTCATATATCAATTTTTTAGACAGATGTTTTTTTAGAGTGTTCCTGATCATTTAGGAAACTACAGTATGCAAACTCTACCTAGCGTTCCCAAGTCACTGTTATGATTTTATTGTACATTTGAAATGACATAATAAAGTTTTATTCGGTGCTTGTAATTTACACGTTTTCCGTGTTTTTCTGGAACATAATAAGCTGTGTTTGTGTCTTATATCTTATTAACTTCAGGATAGAGAGAGAGAGAACTGCTGCTTGTAAAAAATTTTGATTCAATTTTATTTGTACAGCACTTTTAACAATGGACATTGTCTAAAAATTATTATAAACACTGGAGAGTGTGATTACAAACACTGGAGAGTGTGATTACAAACACTGGAGAGTGATTATAAACACTGGAGAGTGTGATTATAAACACTGGAGAGTGTGATTACAAACACTGGAGAGTGATTATAAACACTGGAGAGTGTGATTACAAACACTGGAGAGTGATTATAAACACTGGAGAGTGTGATTATAAACACTGGAGAGTGTGATTACAAACACTGGAGAGTGTGATTACGAACACTGGAGAGTGTGATTACAAACACTGGAGAGTGATTATAAACACTGGAGAGTGATTATAAACACTGGAGAGTGATTATAAACACTGGAGAGTGATTATAAACACTGGAGAGTGTGATTACAAACACTGGAGAGTGTGATTATAAACACTGGAGAGTGCGATTACAAACACTGGAGAGTGATTATAAACACTGGAGAGTGTGATTACAAACACTGGAGAGTGTGATTACAAACACTGGAGAGTGTGATTACAAACAAACACTGGAGAGTGTGATTACAAACACTGGAGAGTGTGATTATAAACACTGGAGAGTGTGATTACAAACACTGGAGAGTGTGATTATAAACACTGGAGAGTGTGATTACAAACACTGGAGAGTGTGATTACAAACACTGGAGAGTGATTATAAACACTGGAGAGTGTGATTACAAACACTGGAGAGTGATTACAAACACTGGAGAGTGTGATTATAAACACTGGAGAGTGTGATTACAAACAAACACTGGAGAGTGTGATTACAAACACTGGAGAGTGTGATTATAAACACTGGAGAGTGTGATTACAAACACTGGAGAGTGATTATAAACACTGGAGAGTGTGATTACAAACACTGGAGAGTGATTACAAACACTGGAGAGTGTGATTATAAACACTGGAGAGTGTGATTACAAACAAACACTGGAGAGTGTGATTACAAACACTGGAGAGTGTGATTATAAACACTGGAGAGTGATTATAAACACTGGAGAGTGTGATTACAAACACTGGAGAGTGATTACAAACACTGGAGAGTGTGATTATAAACACTGGAGAGTGTGATTACAAACAAACACTGGAGAGTGTGATTACAAACACTGGAGAGTGTGATTACAAACACTGGAGAGTGTGATTATAAACACTGGAGAGTGTGATTATAACACTGGAGAGTGTGATTACCAAAATAAACACTGGAGGTGTGATTAAAACACTGGAGAGTGTGATTAAAACACTGAGAGTGTGATTATAAACACTGGAGAGTGTGATTACAAACAAACACTGAGTGGAGAGTGTGATTATAACACTGGAGAGTGTGATTACAAACACTGGAGAGTGATTAAAACACTGGAGGTGTGATTAAAACACTGGAGAGTGTGATTACAAACACTGGAGAGTGTGATTATAAACACTGGAGAGTGTGATTACAAACAAACACTGGAGAGTGTGATTAAAACACTGGAGAGTGTGATTAAAACACTGGAGAGTGATTAAAACACTGGAGAGTGTGATTACAAACACTGGAGAGTGATTATAAACACTGGAGAGTGTGATTACAAACACTGGAGAGTGATTACAAACACTGGAGAGTGTGATTATAAACACTGGAGAGTGTGATTACAAAAAACACTGGAGAGTGTGATTACAAACACTGGAGAGTGTGATTATAAACACTGGAGAGTGTGATTACAAACACTGGAGAGTGATTATAAACACTGGAGAGTGTGATTACAAACACTGGAGAGTGATTACAAACACTGGAGAGTGTGATTATAAACACTGGAGAGTGTGATTACAAACAAACACTGGAGAGTGTGATTACAAACACTGGAGAGTGTGATTATAAACACTGGAGAGTGTGATTACAAACACTGGAGAGTGATTACAAACACTGGAGAGTGTGATTATAAACACTGGAGAGTGTGATTACAAACAAACACTGGAGAGTGTGATTACAAACACTGGAGAGTGTGATTATAAACACTGGAGAGTGTGATTACAAACACTGGAGAGTGTGATTCAAAAACACTGGAGAGTGTGATTACAAACACTGGAGAGTGTGATTAAAACACTGGAGAGTGTGATTATAAACACTGGAGAGTGTGATTACAAACAAACACTGGAGAGTGTGATTACAAACACTGGAGAGTGTGATTACAAACACTGGAGAGTGTGATTAAAAAACACTGGAGAGTGTGATTACAAACACTGGAGAGTGTGATTATAAACACTGGAGAGTGTGATTACAAACACTGGAGAGTGTGATTACAAACACTGGAGAGTGTGATTATAAACACTGGAGAGTGTGATTACAAACACTGGAGAGTGTGATTACAAACACTGGAGAGTGTGATTATAAACACTGGAGAGTGTGATTACAAACACTGGAGAGTGTGATTACAAACACTGGAGAGTGTGATTATGAACACTGGAGAGTGTGATTACAAACACTGGAGAGTGATTATAAACACTGGAGAGTGTGATTATAAACACTGGAGAGAGTGATTATAACCACTGGAGAGTGTGATTACAAACACTGGAGAGTATGATTACAAACAAACACTGGAGAGTGATTATAAACACTGGAGAGTGTGATTACAAACACTGGAGAGTGTGATTACAAACACTGGAGAGTGATTATAAACACTGGAGAGTGTGATTATAAACACTGGAGAGAGTGATTATAACCACTGGAGAGTGTGATTATAAACACTGGAGAGAGTGATTATAACCACTGGAGAGTGTGATTATAAACACTGGAGAGTGTGATTACAAACACTGGAGAGTGTGATTACAAACAAACACTGGAGAGTGTGATTACAAACACTGGAGAGTGTGATTATAAACACTGGAGAGTGTGATTACAAACACTGGAGAGTGTGATTACAAACACTGGAGAGTGTGATTACAAACAAACACTGGAGAGTGTGATTACAAACACTGGAGAGTGTGATTATAAACACTGGAGAGTGTGATTACAAACACTGGAGAGTGTGATTACAAACAAACACTGGAGAGTGTGATTACAAACACTGGAGAGTGTGATTACAAACACTGGAGAGTGTGATTACAAACAAACACTGGAGAGTGTGATTACAAACACTGGAGAGTGATTATAAACACTGGAGAGAGTGATTATAAACACTGGAGAGTGTGATTATAAACACTGGAGAGAGTGATTATAAACACTGGAGAGTGTGATTATGAATAATGTCCTTTCTACACTCATATACAGTCAGTTGGGGCTGTGTGATGCAGATACAATGTAGGTACAATGTTATTTTGTGTATTGATCAGGAAGTTGTTCTCCTCAAAGTCCACATGTGGTTGGTGTCACGTCCACCGCAACCCCCGCCCTATGCGGGCTCGCACCCGGACCTCTGCGGTGCGGCGTGCTCCAGCACGCCATGGAAACAGACCCAACCGCAGGATTTAGTGAAGCACTGTTTTTATTAACACAAACACGATACAGGGGAAAGAGGAACATAGCACTAGACTCCGTTGTTACATTAAACCAAAATGTAACTCAACAAGCATAACCCCAAAACCTGACATAACACCCACGGGACAGCTATAAACTAAACATTGACCCACGCCACACATGCACCCCAGGATCCCTCTTTATAGGGAAACACATCAAGGTAATAAGGGACAGGTGACACAAACAGGGTGGAGAACAATAGGCAGGAAACACAGAGACATAAACAAACTTCCAGGATTCTCCTGCCAGGGCCCTCCCCGGGCCTGGCAGGGAACTGTCCAGCTACTCCTGACAGTTGGCATCTTTTCTTGAAATGTCCAAAATCTTCACGAAGCAGAATCCAACTGGAGCTGGTCCATCTCTGGATGCCTCAGGATACTCACAGGGCTGGCCTCTTCTCACTGACAGTTCGAAATATTCATGAAGTGGAACATAACTGGAGCTGGCTTATCTCTAGATGCCACGGAATGGTTAGAACAAACAAGTGGAAAGGAATTAGTGTAGCTGCTGTTCATAATATTAGCAAGCCCTAGATGACAATGTGCATTTAATCAGATGTACTGAAACACAAGGTTATGGGATGTATTATGTGTATGCCTGGCTAAATAGATATGTCTTTAATCTACGTTTAACCTGGGAGACTGTCTGAGCCCCGAACACTGTCAAGAAGGCTGTTCCAAAGTTTGGGAGCTAAATACAAAAACGCTCTACGTGCTTTAGTGGGCTTTAATATTCTGGGAACTACCAGAAGACTGGAGTTTTGTGATCTCAAGGAGCATGAGGGATTGTAGCACGTTAGAAGACTGGTTAGATACGTGCAAGCTGAACCATTTAGAGTCTTTTACGTGCATAGGAATAGTTTGTAATCAATTCTAAACTTAACAGGTAGACAGTGCAGGGATGATAAAATTAGCAAAGTGTTGACACTGGAGACTCCTTCCATCTCCTCACAAAAAAAAACCCAAACAAACATCGCTTTATCAATGATTGCACACAGTTTAACCCTCTGATTGTAGTCCTTGCAGTCTGTACTCTGGTCACAGCTGCTGTTACAGAAAACCAATCACCTCTCGACCAATCAGATTCAAGAATTCAACAGCACAGTACCTTAAAGATATAGATCACTATTTCACACCCTGCTTTTCAGACACTTTTCAGTAAATATGTGCGTTAGATGAGATGCAGGTTAAGAGGATTTCTGATCAGTTAGTCAGACAGATGCAGCTCCACAACCCTGCTCATACTTCTACACAATATACCTTCAGTAAAGATCTAAAATGTAAGCAATACACTCAGAAAGTTTTCCTGGCTGTCTAATCACGTCTTTTTTCACTACTTTAGAAGTCTGCTTATAAAATCACTCTGAGTAAATGGTCCACAATTTCCACAGATTCATTTAAATTCCAGCGAACAGCTTCGACAGTCTGTCAAAGTGTTGAAAATGTCGGGCAAAGAAGTGAAGAAGCGCTGTCATGCTTTTACTCAACAGAAGTTAATAAGGAAGATAAGTTAAGAAAGATTAAGTATAGAAGGAAGGAAATAGCTAGCATGTACAGTATGAAGGAGGGAAGGAAGGAATTAAGGAATCTCAGGAGAAAAGAAAACAGGCTGTTTATAGCTGATACAGTAAAACAGTAAAAATATTGATGACATTACATGTAGCTCTAAACTGATAAATCACTTCCACTTCAAGCCGGGATGAATCACACCGCCACGTAACGTCACTGATTGTTTTCCTATTACAGCACGCCAGCTAGTGATTTATCTGCGTTCCATGTAACCATTCTGTTGCTTGTTTTTTTAGTTTACAATAAAATAAAGATTGCCTTTTGATTATTCATCCCTTTTGAGCTCTGTGCCATAGAAACCAAAAGAAAGATTCATCAGAAGTGCTTCTTTGTGATTCTTTAAGGAATCAAAACCTATTTTTACAGTGAGCAATTTGAGACTCTGTGCATGCCACAAGAGGACATGGCTGGTAATTCATCCTGCCTAATCTACATTTGCCTCCTGACTCGGCTTCCTTCACTCGGTGCTGATTGCTGATTGCGTTGATTCCTGCGCCAGTCCTCCATCACCGTGTCTCATTCTTGGCTCACAACACAAACGCACAGGGGATTTGACTCTGAATAATCCCCGTGGGACAAACACACATGCTGATGTGCCTCAGTGGGTGATGAGATTAATATGAATATATTTCGGACCACGAGCCCCATTCCCTTACACTGCTTATCTGATCAACTAGACAAAAACATCGTTAGGAAAAATCAGGAGGTCAGTTCATAACTGGGAGTGTTTCATAACGTTCACATAATAACATTCAAAACAATGATTTTTGCCTACAAAGCCAAAAATGGGCCAGCACTATCTTACCTCAAAGCTCTTATTACTCCTCACACTGCACCTCGCTCTCTCTGATGTACTAGCACTGCTCTACTGGTCCCACCATCTCTCAGGGTGTAAGAGGTAGGTATAGGTCAAGACTCTTTCTGTTCTGGCACCGAGGTGGTGTAATGAAGTTCTGAATGATGTCCGAACAGCCGAGTCACTGACGGACAAAGACCTACCTCTTTCTGAAACACTTAAACTAGCTCTTATTTTCCCTGTTTGTTTTATGTATTTAAAAAACTCCTCCCAACACAGTTTTTAGGCTGATGGTATCCTAAGTCTGTGACCTATTGAACCAGTGTTAATGTATTCATTGATAGAGACTTCAAAACACTCTTCTATGTCGCTCTGGATAAGAGCATGTGTCAAATGCCAGAAATGTAAATGTAGATGTCAAACTTCTGTACACTTAGATGAGAGGATTAAAGTAAATCTACAAAAAATACATGCATGCAAACATGCATGAGGAACAAGAGATGGAGTGTGGTCAGGTGTGTGTATCTGGTGTGACTGTCAAGGTACAGTTATCAGTGTCTGGTATAAGGTGTGTATCAGAATGTATGTGTATCAAGACTGTCTGTATATAGGTGTAAAGTAAATCAGTATATCATGCTATGTGTATCAGGAACAAGATGTATCAGGTGTGTATCAGGTATGTGTATCAGGTATGTGTATCAGGTGTGTATCAGGTATGTGTATCAGGTATGTGTATCAGGTATGTGTATTCAGGTGTGTATCAGCTATGTGTATCAGGTAGTGTATCAGGTGTTATCAGCTATGTGTATCAGGTATGTGTATCAGGTGTGTATCAGCTATGTGTATCAGTATGTGTATCAGGTGTGTATCAGCTATGTGTATCAGGTATGTGTATCAGGTGTGTATCAGCTATGTGTATCAGGTATGTGTATCAGGTGTGTATCAGCTATGTGTATCAGGTATGTGTATCAGGTGTGTATCAGTGTATCAGGTATGTGTATCAGGTGTGTATCAGCTATGTGTATCAGCTATGTGTATCAGGTATGTGTATCAGGTATGTGTATCAGGTGTGTATCAGCTATGTGTATCAGGTATGTGTATCAGGTGTGTATCAGCTATGTGTATCAGGTATGTGTATCAGGTGTGTATCAGCTATGTGTATCAGGTATGTGTATCAGGTGTGTATCAGGTATGTGTATCAGGTATGTGTATCAGGTATGTGTATCAGGTATGTGTATCAGGTGTGTATCAGCTATGTGTATCAGGTATGTGTATCAGCTATGTGTATCAGGTATGTGTATCAGGTGTGTATCAGGTATGTGTATCAGGTGTGTATCAGCTATGTGTATCAGGTATGTGTATCAGGTGTGTATCAGCTATGTGTATCAGGTATGTGTATCAGTATGTGTATCAGGTATGTGTATCAGGTATGTGTATCAGGTATGTGTATCAGGTATGTGTATCAGGTATGTGTATCAGGTATGTGTATCAGGTATGTGTATCAGGTGTGTATCAGCTATGTGTATCAGGTATGTGTATCAGGTATGTGTATCAGGTGTGTATCAGTATGTGTATCAGGTATGTGTATCAGCTATGTGTATCAGGTATGTGTATCAGGTGTGTATCAGGTGTGTATCAGCTATGTGTATCAGGTATGTGTATCAGGTGTGTATCAGCTATGTGTATCAGGTATGTGTATCAGGTGTGTATCAGCTATGTGTATCAGCTATGTGTATCAGGTATGTGTATCAGCTATGTGTATCAGGTATGTGTATCAGCTATGTGTATCAGGTATGTGTATCAGCTATGTGTATCAGGTATGTGTATCAGGTGTGTATCAGCTATGTGTATCAGCTATGTGTATCAGGTGTGTATCAGCTATGTGTATCAGCTATGTGTATCAGGTATGTGTATCAGCTATGTGTATCAGGTATGTGTATCAGCTATGTGTATCAGGTATGTGTATCAGGTGTATATCAGCTATGTGTATCAGATGTGTATCAGGTATGTGTATCAGGTGTGTGTATCAGGTGTGTATCAGTGTATCAGGTATGTGTATCAGGTGTGTATCAGCTATGTGTATCAGGTATGTGTATCAGGTGTGTATCAGCTATGTGTATCAGGTATGTGTATCAGGTGTGTATCAGCTATGTGTATCAGCTATGTGTATCAGGTGTGTATCAGCTATGTGTATCAGGTGTGTATCAGGTATGTGTATCAGGTGTGTATCAGCTATGTGTATCAGCTATGTGTATCAGCTATGTGTATCAGCTATGTGTATCAGGTGTGTATCAGCTATATGTATCAGGTATGTGTATCAGCTATGTGTATCAGGTATGTGTATCAGGTGTGTATCAGCTATGTGTATCAGGTATGTGTATCAGGTGTGTATCAGGTATGTGTATCAGGTGTGTATCAGCTATGTGTATCAGGTATGTGTATCAGCTATGTGTATCAGGTATGTGTATCAGTGTATCAGCTATGTGTATCAGGTATGTGTATCAGTGTATCAGGTATGTGTATCAGGTATGTGTATCAGCTATGTGTATCAGGTATGTGTATCAGGTATGTGTATCAGGTGTGTATCAGCTATGTGTATCAGGTATGTGTATCAGGTGTGTATCAGGTATGTGTATCAGGTGTGTATCAGTTATGTGTATCAGATATGTGTATCAGCTATGTGTATCAGGTATGTGTATCAGGTGTGTATCAGGTATGTGTATCAGGTATGTGTATCAGGTGTGTATCAGCTACAGTGGGGCAAAAAAGTATTTAGTCAGCCACCAATTGTGCAGGTTCTCCCACTTAAAAAGATGAGAGAGGCCTGTAATTTTCATCATAGGTACACTTCAACTATGAGAGACAGAATGAGAAAAAAAAAATCCAGAAAATCACATTGTCTGATTTTTAAAGAATTTATTTGCAAGTTATGGTGGAAAATAAATATTTGGTCAATAACAAAAGTTCATCTCAATACCTTGTTATATACCCTTTGTTGGCAATGACAGGTCAAACGTTTTCTGTAAGTCGCCACAAGGTTTTTACACACTGTTGCTGGTAGTTTGGCCCATTCCTCCATGCAGATCTCCTCTAGAGCAGTGATGTTTTGGGGCTGTCGCTGGGAAACACGGATTTTCAACTCCCTCCAAAGATTTTCAATGGGGTTGAGATCTGGAGACTGGCTAGGCCACTCCAGGACCTTGAAATGCTTCTTACGAAGCCACTCCTTCGTTGCCCGGGCGGTGTGTTTGGGATCATTGTCATGCTGAAAGACCCAGCCACGTTTCATCTTCAATGCCCTTGCTGATGGAAGGAGGTTTTTACTCAAAATCTCACGACACATGGCCCCATTCATTCTTTCCTTTACACGGATCAGTCGTCCTGGTCCCTTTGCAGAAAAACAGCCCCAAAGCATGATGTTTCCACCCCCATGCTTCACAGTAGGTATGGTGTTCTTTGGATGCAACTCAGCATTCTTTCTCCTCCAAACACGACAAGTTGAGTTTTTACCAAAAAGTTCTATTTTGGTTTCATCTGACCATGTGACATTCTCCCAATCCTCTTCTGGATCATCCAAATGCTCTCTAGCAAACTTCAGACGGGCCCGGACATGTACTGGCTTAAGCAGGGGGACACGTCTGGCACTGCAGGATTTGAGTCCCTGGCGGCGTAGTGTGTTACTGATGGTAGCCTTTGTTACTTTGGTCCCAGCTCTCTGCAGGTCATTCACTAGGTCCCCCCGTGTGGTTCTGGGATTTTTGCTCACCGTTCTTGTGATCATTTTGACCCCACGGGGTGAGATCTTGCGTGGAGCCTCAGATCGAGGGAGATTATCAGTGGTCTTGTATAACGAGTCTTGTATAACTGATAACGAGTTCAAACAGGTGCCATTAATACAGGTAACCAGTGGAGGAAGAGGAGCCTCTTAAAGAAGAAGTTACAGGTCTGTGAGAGCCAGAAATCTTGCTTTTTTGTAGGTGACCAAATACTTATTTTCCACCATAATTTGCAAATAAATTCTTTAAAAATCAGACAATGTGATTTTCTGAATTTTTTTTTCTCATTCTGTCTCTCATAGTTGAAGTGTACCTATGATGAAAATTACAGGCCTCTCTCATCTTTTTAAGTGGGAGAACTTGCACAATTGGTGGCTGACTAAATACTTTTTTGCCCCACTGTATGTATATCAGGTATGTGTATCAGGTATGTGTATCAGGTGTGTATCAGCTATGTGCATCAGGTATGTGTATCAGGTATGTGTATCAGGTGTGTATCAGCTATGTGTATCAGGTATGTGTATCAGGTATGTGTATCAGGTATGTGTATCAGGTGTGTATCATGTATGTGTATCAGGTGTGTATCAGCTATGTGTATCAGGTATGTGTATCAGTGTATCAGGTATGTGTATCAGGTGTGTATCAGCTATGTGTACCAGGTATGTGTATCAGGTATGTGTATCAGGTGTGTATCAGCTATGTGTATCAGGTATGTGTATCAGCTATGTGTATCAGGTATGTGTATCAGGTGTGTATCAGTGTATCAGGTATGTGTATCAGGTATGTGTATCAGCTATGTGTATCAGGTATGTGTATCAGCTATGTGTATCAGGTATGTGTATCAGGTGTGTATCAGTGTATCAGGTATGTGTATCAGGTGTGTATCAGTGTATCAGGTATGTGTATCAGGTGTGTATCAGTGTATCAGGTATGTGTATCAGGTGGTATGAGGTGTGTATATCAGGAATAAGGAAGGAAGAAAGTACGGAAGGTAATATTGAAGGAAAGGAGAAAGTTAGTAAGGTAGAGAAGATATGATGTGTGAAGGATGGAAGGAGGGAGAGAAGGAAGCATAGATGGAGTATAAGTAAATAATTTAGATAATAATTAGATAAGTAAACATTTAACGGATGAACGGATGGATTTAGATATGCATCTCAGTGTGAAATGTACTTCAACTGTTTATCAAGAATTTATTACCCAAATAATTTAGAAAACAGTAGACCACGTGACGTCCGCGTGTCTCCTCCGGGAAGTGACCGGTCCAGCGCGTTTCTGTAGGATGCCGTGTGTGCGTCACCGAGTGTGAGTGCGCGCGCTCCGCGTGTCTATAAAGGAAACCGCGCGCGCTCCGGTGGCGTTCAGAGCGCGCGCTGGAACCGACATGCTCTCTCTGTGCACCGGAACCGTGTGGCTCACATCGCTTACAGCAGCCGTGAGTACTGACTTCTGCTCTCTCCGTGATCTAGCACAGCGACATGCAGTGCGGGAAGTGAAGCGGCGAAGTCCAGACGTTTATGAGAATTGAAGTTTCGGTTCATTTAGTTGCTTAGAGTACAGTATAAGTTTTGAGTTGAGCTGAGAAGCGATGTGTACATGTAAACACACTGATGAAGATTATGTGCAAGGTTGATGGAAGAAGAGTTGAACCTACATTTACCTACAATGTAAAAAAAATAAACCTTGCAGGAGCTTTAGGGGGTCAAGGGTTTTAGTTACAAAGGGTTTATTTGGAAACACTCTTGTTGGAGTTTAGGATTTTCACCAATTGACCTGTTTCTTGTTAAAGAGAGACCACAATATTTGTTATTATTATTATTATTATTATTATTATTATTATTATTATTATTATTATTATTGTTGTTGTTTTTTTTATTATTGTTATTATTATTTTTTTTTTATTATTATTATTATTATTATTATTATTATTATTATTATTGTTGTTGTTGTTGTTTTTTTTAATAATAATAATCTATGAGCCTAATATGAGTCTAAAATATATTATCATATGTATAAAACGTTGTGTATTTATATAGATGCTACTGTAAAAACTACATTTACAGTATTTAGATTAAAGAATTGCAAAGTTTCATGAGAAATTATTATGTAGGATGTGTAGTACAAGTGTAATGCAATGTTAATAGATGTATATGTTCCTGTATTTGGGTGAACTGAACATGGCCGACTTTTTTTTTTTGTGCTTAAACCTATCACTATGCCACTGGTACAGTGTTTTCTGTCTCTGGAAGATTTTGGTTGATTTTTTTAAAAATCCATTCCACAGTTATTTATTTTGTTTTGCGAACAAATGAAGGTGGCCCTTTGTCCCAAAATATAAACAAACTAATTGAAAACACACTAACTCTTAACAGGCAGTTACTAAGGATGAGGGAAGTGATGCCGTTTTTTTTTTTGTCTTTGCTCAAGCTTCAGATCTAACAGCTCGGTCATTGTGCTTCTTGTTTTCTTTTGTTTTGTTAATTTCGCTTGCATTGAAGAAGGACCTCAGTGCACATCTTCTGTCTCAACTAATTACCTGATGATCTAGACTTAGAGGGCCCTCCAGGATATGATATAACACTATATATAGCTTAATGACGATGTATAATACAATATGTACCACAACATAACACAACACTGACACTAGACTCCATCACAAATTTCCTTAACTGTAAATATGTTATCTCTGCAACACTATTAGACGATACACTTCCTGTCTGTCATTTACATAATGAATGTGCCCTAGTGGGTCAGACTTATTTCTTTCTTAACCACGACAAAGATCTTTGATTCAGCGTGCTAATTTATCATCATGTATGCACTAGTGTGAGCTGGGATAAGATGTCCCAAACTAATTGTATTAATTCAGGCACCAGCATGTCAGTGCTGCACAGCTGAGCCAACACGGCCATCGTGTTTCTTTCTCTGCATCGATAGCACGTCTCATGATAGTTGTAAGGGTGTCTGTGTTGCATTAACACTGCTGTAAGCAATTGTTTAAACAGATAAAACAGCAAAAACATCTCTACGTCCCAATAGATATCATTAAAATATGTCATCTTGTGAGAAAAAATCTGTCCTGGGCTCTTTAACTATCCTCCAATATGTCGATTTCTCTGCACAGAGGTGGTGCACAGGAAGTCCATATAAGGTATAAAAGGTATGATTTTTTTTCACTGAAGCCCCAGTGAAGATATCAGTGGAGGTTTTGATATATTTGTGACAGAAACTGATGAAAACTAACCGTAAGTGCAATATTCAGTATTACAGATGTGCCAAATTACGAAGAATTTAAATTGTTCTGTAGATGAAAGTGAAATGAAGAGTGAAATAATAGAGATAAATAGGAACTTCATTTTAAACTTCATCATTTTTATTCTGTGTTTTTATACTTTTGTAAAGCTGCTTTGAGACAATTCCATTGTTGAAAGCGAAATACAAATAAATTGAATAGAAATTTGGCCTGGCTTTTCAGTCTCAGAGCTTCAGAAAGACCTGAGATTCAAACATGCTTGCTATATAGCATGAATATTCATTATTTTGAACACTACCTTCTGGTATAATTGGCTAACATTATACTAGTTATTGGTTAACATTATATATAACATTATACTAATTGGTTAACATTATACTAGTAGCTAGCATAGCAAAAAATTTGCATAGCAGTGTATACTAGTCAATCTTACTGAATATTCATGTAAAGTAGTTATGTTCCATCATTAACTATGTTGTATAGTTCATATGTAATGTGAATTCTTTTGATTATTAGCTTAAACATTATACCAAACACAGCATAGTTAGCTAGCTAACGTTTAAATAGCATTTCTAAGTTTACTTGATATTTAGGAAAGCAATTATATTAGCTAGCTGACCAAATTAAGATTAGTTGTCATTTTAGCCTGGAGACACCTGAGATTCTTGAAATTGAATTATTTTGTTTGCTATCTTCTGGTGTAATTAGCTTGCCTCTGGTACACACGCAAGCTAACATGATTATCTAAGTAACATTATTGACAGTTGCTGGTGTAGACATTTGGCCTCATTTCTACACCTGGTAAATTCTACTAATGTAATCAGTGATAGCATTTCATCAGTGAAGCGGAATTAAGTTTTCATCCATTTATAGTTGCATTACATGTTGTGGAATGTTATTTCCTGCCATCAGTTCAGTTTCCTTTCCTGAATATGATAGAAATCCTTTCTAATACAGTCTAGTTCCATGAGCAGCTTTTTTTAAAAATAATAATAACCCATAATCTGTAGACGCTATGTGACCGTGTGACTACAGCGTGTTTGTCATCTATGGCTCTCTGCTATCATTATCCCTTCTCTGCTCTTAGTAGCTTTTTTCTTCTTTCACTTAAGTCACTAGGAATAGAGCTTTGTGAAGATGTATTAACTGGCATTATCTTCAGGAAAAAAGCCACCGCCTCATGCTGAAAAACAGTACAGAAGATTGAAATACAGCCACACAGAAAATGACAGGGAGAAAAGGAAATCTCTCTGTCTTAGTCAATCTGGGGCTATTTACATAGCTATTAGCTTTGATGTTTGTCCCATTGGACTCATAAAACATGAAACAACGTATTATCAGGTTAATTGGGAAAATATAAAATATTACCTCAAATTCAACGGTTAGCATGAGTTATGATACGTAATTAAAATTCTTAGATAATTAGTTTACCATTTTGATCTACTTTCTGAGTGATTTATTATCGCATGATTTTAAATAATCATTTGTTATAACAATTCAATTTTTATTTCCACATGATTTTTATGAATAATTAATTACGTTTCACTTCATCTTTCTTTCATTTTGTTTTTTTACCAAATGGTCAGTTGATTTCCTTTTGGTAATTTCTTTGGGTTTGGTTTTTTTTTGGGGGTTTTTTTCATTCATTTTTACAGGTGATTCATTTAATTTCACATTTGATTCTTTAATGATGATTCATTTGTATTTTTTAAAATTTAACTCACATATGCTTTTTATACATGATTAATTTCTTTTCACATTTCATTTTTATCAATAGATTTCTTTATTTCTACCTGTGATTTTTTTATACAATTCTTTTATTTTCACAATATTGTTAGTATTAGGGGGGCACGGTGGCTTAGTGGTTAGCATGTTTGCCTCACACCTCCAGGGTTGGGGGTTTGATTCCCGCCTCTGCCGTGTGTGTGTGGAGTTTGCATGTTCTCCCCGTGCCCCGGGGGTTTCCTCCCCCAGTCCAAAGACATGCATGGTAGGTTGATTGGCATCTCTAAATTGTCTGTAGTGTGTGATTGCGTGAGTGAATGAGAGTGTGTGTGTGCCCTGCGATGGTTTGGCACTCCGTCCAGGGTGTATCCTGCCTTGATGCCCAATGACGCCTTTAGATAGGCACAGGCTCCCCGTGACCCGAGAATAGTTCGGATAAGCGGTAGACAATGAATGAATGTTAGTATTATTTTTTTAACAGATAATTTGCAAATTTTTTACGCATGATTCTCATAGCAATATGGTTCAAGCCATTTCCAAGCCATTTGTTTCACCTCACTTTCCATCAAAATGCTAATAAAGATCTTTCAGTATGTGGTTTCCAGTTTTTCAGAATCGATGACTTACCTGTGGTGTGCTGTCAAGACACTTCAGTTTTCCTGCTTGTTTCTGTGGCTTTTTTGCCTTCAGTCTTGTTTTCAGTAAATGAAACGAAGCTCAGTGGGGTTTAAGTCAAGTTATTGACTTTGCCTGTTGGGAATATTTTACCATGTCCTCGGATATAAATGCAGAAACACGTCCGAACAGAAACAAACTGACATTTGATGGATCATAGCTTACTGGTCAGGTCAACCTGACATTTTCTGATATTACTTGTTTTCCTGGAATTTTACAAAACAAAAACAGACTTGATCAGTCGCGATCCAAAGAAATGAAGCGAGTCTCTTTTTATAGAAAAGGCGCCGCTTCATTCACAGAGGAACAAAGAAGTCAATATCAGGGGTCAGGTGGGTGGATTGGACTGACAGATTCATTCACAGTGGGTTCAAGCTCCTGACCTATGATGAAGCACAATCTCAGGAAGGCATTTTTAGGCTCTTGTTTGGATTTGAATTCACGCTTCTTCTGCTGGTGTATTAATACTTCCAGCATTACTTGAGCATCTTTTTTTCCCCTCCATCTCTCCGTCACTAGTTAATCTTCATAGACAAGACCTTGCCTTAGAGCATTCCTTATCTTTAGTGTAGTCCTTGACTCATCTGGGCATCAATCCGGCGCAGTGTCCCAGATCTGTTACAGCTTTTTATTAAAATTTAATATGATGTTCACTATTGTAGCCTTCGAGGCTTGAAATATCAGTTTTCCTTATTAACTCTTTTTCCCACAGGCCAAAAAAATGGTGGTGGTTGTTAAACAAAAACAGTGGTGGTTAATATGAAGCTCATATGAAAGTAGACACTCAGGATTTTAAAAATTTGTAGCTTTTCGTAAGTATTTCTGTTTTTCCCTAGCCTACAAGGGGCAATATATTCATAAAAAAGTTCCAAAAACAAAAACGATTACTTTTTTCCACACAAATGTGGAAAAATTTGTACATTTAATGATATCAAACCCACTGAGATGCTCCAAAGGCTTGTTCATCTAAAAAGAAGCTCATAATTTATCTTCAACCAGTAAAATTCTGTGTAAGCTTATCCAACAGAGGGAAAAATACACATCTAAAACACACTTAAAGCCAACATTCATTTTATATCAGCCTCACAGCAAGAAAATCATTCGTTTGTTTACACTGACTAAAATTGTGCTATAAGTTGTCCAGAAAAAGAGAGGGTTTGAGCCTCACAGCACCAGGGTTCAAACAAATCTAATACTATAATACAAATCTATACTAATACATATTCGAATTAAAGAATTAATTGACTCTAGATTAAATTCACTGGTGAGAAAGTTTTCTCAGACTCCCATGGCTCTACTTCTCCGACCTGGCCTGGTCTCCGGATTCTGTATTCTGATTCCTGATTTCAGATCTCGTTGCCCTCTCTCCATGTTGTCTCCCGCGCTTCTCTGTGCTTTACGGTTGCACAAGTTGGCCTCTACGTGAATTGCTGGAGTACACGGACAGCCTCATTTGCTTCCAATTCATCAAAGAGCACTTGTTCCCTCTCTCGTGCTGCCACAACGGAGTTCACAATGATTGCTTCAACCCAAGTTTCTCTCCTCACTGACTCGAACATCTTGACTTGTTATTGCACTGTCAAGACAGTGACAAGGATCAGACCTATCACAGATCTGTCACACAACCTGCTCATGTGCTTCGTTCTGCAGGATCGCCAGTCCTGATGATTGGAAAGCGCTCTCTAATGGTCTAAAACAATCTAAAACAGGAAATGACCGATTTAATCACTCGCAGACGAGAGCGCCCATGAGGACATCCATTTGGGTTTTTCTTATTGGTTTAGACACACGAGTTCTCATTGCCTTGGCAACTGTAAAGACATCCTGAAAACAAGATTGCAGATGAGAAATAACGATGTAGTCAGTGAAATGATCCCAGTGACCCATTTCAGGATATAAGGGTCACTTAATGGAGCTTCGTCCCATCATGTAAAAATGGGAATAAATGTCTTGTCAGTTGCAGATGCGGTTTCTCTGGAAGCAGGATGGACAGCTGCGACAGACAAGGGCACTTTATTTAATTATTTAGTTCTTTTCTTAAGAGTGAATGTCTCTCTCTTCCTCCCTGTCTCCTAACGTCTTTCAATTTTCCCTGCATTAATGCCTTCATTAGTGGTAGTGCCTCACATTTTTAGTGAACTTAGCCTTTTCATTCTTCATACTTGAGCATTTGGCAGCCCTGTGCTGTCTGGACAGGAGCCTTTCATCACCTGCTGATGAGGAAGAGGTGCAAAAACACCCCTGTGCATTTGAGGGAGTAATGAAAATTGGTTTGTTCAATACGCAGAGGCTCTCATTTACTGCTGCACAAAATAAAAAAACGCTAATCAGCGTGTGCAATCAGCCAGAGAGGCTGCTAAGGAAACAGTTGTTTTATATATATATATATATATATATATATATATATATATATATATATAATATATATATATATATATATATATATATATATAGGTGCTATGAGGGGAAAGATAACTGGACTCTTAAACCTTTTTCTCAGTGCACTGGTGTTATCGACTTATGGGACACTTTCAATCAGTGTTAACAAACGAATGATTTTATCGCCGTGAATCTGATATAAAATGAGTCAGGACTTGGCTTTCTGTGTGTTTTTCCCTCTGTTGGGTAACCTTACATTGAATTTTACTGGCTGAAGATCAAATTTGAGCATCTCAGAGAGCAGAAATGGGTTTAATATCATCATTTACTTTGAAGATGCAAACATTTGTGGGGAAAAAATGAACTGTTTTTGTTTTTTTGGAACTTATCTATGAATATACTGCACCTAGTAGGCTAGGGAAAAACAGAAATACTTATGAAACACTACAAATAAAAAAAAATAAGTCCTGAGTGTTTCATATGAGCTTTATATTAACCACCACTGTGAAGTGAGACAAGACAAAGACATTGAATGCTGAACATGTACACAATTAAACAGGCCTCTGGGAAAAAAGAGTTAATGTTTAATGTAGCTAGAAATTGAAAATTAAAAAGAAAAACTATATAGTTGCTTAGTGAATAAAAAAGTAATTGCCAAATTGCTGTGGAATGAGAGAAATTAACACACTACAATAAACTCAACATGACATTAAGTGACAAAAAGACTAAAAAAAAAGGGGGGGAGCAGGGAACTGAAAAATAATAATAAAAAACTAAAAAATAATTATAAAAATAATAGTAAAAAAAAAGAAATAAAATTTTCGATTGGCAAAAACTTAAACGAAATAACCTGAAAATCTTTTTAAAAAGTAATGTTTTCCTTAATGCAGCTGCATGCAGTAGAGGGATAAAGGTCTTGTTTAAGCATAGAATCTTAACCAACTAGCAAGAAATTAGCGTAAAAGCATGTCAAAGTATTAAATGCCATTAGCATAGAAATACCAGCGCTCAGTGAATTAATCTCATTTCACTTGATTTATGAAGAAGTGCTTTACGCTGCATACGTATTAATAAGACAAGCGAGCACTTGATGATGTTCATGAAGCCTTTTTTTCCCCTCAATATATCAATGAAGATCAGTGGAAACAGATTTGTACCTCAATGTGACCTTCTAGCATTTTGTTCTTGATTAGAAATTGGGCTTGTGAGTGTGGTGATGAATTAAGCAAGGCGTGATGACCCGGATTTTCTGGCTAAGTGGCTCACCGATGAGACGATGTTACAGCATGAGATGATAAATGACAGTGTGATACAGTGGGGATGTGAACACCTGCTATATAATGAGCATAATGTACAAATCGCTGCTTAGATCAGTGTGTGATGCTTTTAATGACTGTACAGTTAAAGCACTTTCAGGCAATCCAGTTCCTGAAAATCACTCACTCACTCACTCACACACACACACACACACACACACACACACACACACACACACACACACAGAAAACTATACAGCTTTAATTGTTGTTTTCTGCTTCTGTTGTGGTTCTGAGTATGTATGCTCTGTGTATGTGTTTTTGTGTTTGTGTGTGTGTGTGTGTGTGCATTTTTGTGTGTTTGTGTGTGCACGTTTGTGTGTGTGTGTGTGCGTTTTTGTGTGTGCATGTTTGTGTGTGCATGTTTGCGTGTGTGTGTGTGTGTGTGTGTGTTCATTTACTCCTAGATGCGCTTGTTTCTGGTTTCTTGTGGAGAAATTTGCAGCACTCTTCTTGCCCCTGTCAGCTTTTTTAAAAACTTTTTGCTTCTTATTCAGACAGAAAATGTTAATGTGATGTAAATGTTTCAAAAGAAAAAGGCTCTCAGTAACTCCTGAGGCTTCATGTTCCTTCACCGCAGCGCCATGATATATTTAAATCAGGATCATTTCTCGAAAAGGTCACATCTGATGTGGAATTAGGAAAAGTCCTGATTGTTTTATCAGTGTAAAAAGAGAGAGAGAGAGAGAGAGAGAGAGAGAGAGAGAGAGAGAGAGAGAGAGAGAGAGAGAGAGAGAGAAATAAATGGGGGAAGCAAAGAAAGAAAGAAAGAAAGAAAGAAAGAAAGAAAGAAAGAAAGAAAGAAAGAAATGAAAGGAAAGGAATGGAAGAAAGAGAGAAAGAGAGCTCTTGATGTTTGTAGCACTGCAGATTCATCTCCATCACTTCCTGCTTTTCATGATCTGCATGTGTGAAGCGTGGAGCTGAGTGCGTGGGTAATTTCCCACAGCTGTGTGCTGCTGCATTAACCATGTGGTTTTCTTTTCTCTGGAGTGTTCACTAAAGTGCTGGAGGTGCGTTACTGAAGATGAAACTGACCTCACTTTTCACCTCCACAAAATAAACTTTAAATCTATTTTTTTTCTGTTACACGAGCAGAGCTGGATTCAGCCGGACTGCATCTGCATCACGGTCACTCAGCTGTACTGCGGATAAACACACAACCGTACACCACTGGGTTTTTTTTTTTGTTGTCTTTTTTTTTAATTCATTCTTTATTCTAGTACCTCGTGTTGGATCCTGTTCTACTCCTGACTGTGCAAAGTGCGAGTGAGAACCATAATTACACACTGAACACAGTCCTGAAAATATAAAATGAAAGTTTTCTCAGCTGTAAACTATACACGCTTTTACTCATCAGGACACTTCAGCTATTCCCTCTCTTCATGATTTCAGTTTTTTGTGATTGCTGCAGAAAAAAACGCTCAGTTTTCAGCAGCTTATGTGTATGTAATAACTTTCTGTGAGAGCTGTACTCATCTGTTCCACACATGAAGCGAAGAGTGGCTGAATGCGTAGCATGAAAACGTCACATGACACGTTATCTCGGGTCAAATCTGCATAAAATCTGCGTAAAATTTCAGAATATCTCTGAGTTTGTTTGAAAAATCATGACTGAATCGTTTATTCGCTAAAATATACATAATGCACACTATGCTATAGTCTTGTGTGCAAAAGTTTGTGCACCCTTAACACATCATGAAGAGGACACAAGATTTCAGCTCGGGTTTTTCTTAATTATGTGGTCTATGAAAGCGAAGCAAAGAAACCAGCCCATGAAACAAAAGTAGAATTTCACAAATTTCGCTATGATTTAGAGAAGCAGTTGTGAAAGCAGACTTAAAAGCATTAACGTTTCTGGTCTCTTTCTCATTCCCTCAGAGCTAAAGTGCTTCGAAGTCTGTACCGCTTATCTGATGTATTCTTGGGTCACAGGGAGCCTTGTGGTGTCTCAGGTGTCATTGGGCATCAAAGCAGGATATGCCCTGGACGGAGTGCTAACCCATCACAGGGCACACACACACTCTCATTCACTCACACAATCACACACTACGGGCAATTTAGAGACTCCAATCAGCCTAGACGCATGTCTTTGGACTGTGGGAGGAAACCGGAGTACCCGGAGAAAACCCACCAAGCACGGGGAGAACATGCAAACTCCACACACACAGCAAGCGGGAGCGAGACTCGAACCCAGGACACTGGAGGTGTGAGGCAAACGTGCTAACCACTAGTGCTTCAAAGTATTTATTTATTTATTTAATTCACGTTAATGACGAGTTCACCTACAGCCACAAATGTGGTTTAACAGACCACATACAGTTTAATGTGAACCTGCCTCACCGGTTGGTGTCTTAGTGAAAAATCAACAAAATCCAAACATCCATCTGTTTTCAGTAGCAATGGGTCAAGAGGAACCTGGAGTTTATTCCAGGGGATTTGGGGGACATGCTCTGGGGCATCTCAGGGCACAGTCACACACATAGTTCAATGTGGCCGAGCGGACCCCGAGAGAGAGAGAGAGAGAGAGAGAGAGAGAGAGAGAGAGAGAGAGAGAGAGAGAGAGAGAGAAATGAGAAAAGCTAAAGAAAGAAAGACAGGAACACAGACTTTGAGTTAAAGGAGTGCTTTAATTCGGTGGAATATAAACTACTCATATTTCTGTTTTTTATCTGCAGAAAGTTGCAGGTAAAGCTAGTTTGAACATAAACAACATGCTGTGAATAAAACGACAGTGTATTTTGTTCAGTGGATTTTAGACTCTTAAATACACAAGCTGTTTCTTTTTATAACGTCTACATGCTGTGATTTTATTGTGAAACACAGAGTACACTCACTCCAGTCTTGATTAAGCCTGCTAACTTCCTGTACTTTCTCACCTTCCTGATAAACCGCCTCATTTTTTATTAATTCTGAATCTGATTGACAGACTAATGCAGAAAGAAAAAACAATGCAACAAAAAAGAGGACTTTATTCTCCTCGCACTGTCCTGTGAGCACGAATTACTCAATGTTCTCACACTGAGCTGCGACTCTCACCTGCAGCTTTTCATTCTTAAACATGGGGACGAGGGAAGGCGTGTGTTATGGCCGGTAGTGTCCGGCAGGATATAACAGACCCAAACGCGAAGCTCGACATGGACCGGGGTTTATTAAACATAACACATAAACAAACATGAACCACGACACTACATTCGGCCTACATACAAACAAGGACTAGCAACCAAAGCAGACGCAGACAGGACTATAAATAGGAAACATAATCATGGACACATTAGGCACAGGTGAACATTAATCATGACACAATAGGACAGGGCAGGGCTTAACAACAACACATGGCCAACATAAACAAAACCACACATGACAAGACAAACCCCTGCTGAGAGCCCCCTAGTGGTCCAACCTCAGCCCCGCTACCCATAACAGCGTGTGCTACGATTGTTTTTTCCTTGTGCGTGTTTGGATAAGTGTCTTTGAGATAATTACCATAATAGGCACCACAGGTGCTGCATGACATTCTCCGTAAGTCCGAACTCCAATATTACTCAGCTCGCTGGCATAACTTCAGCTGCAGCTCTGAAATAATGATGGATTAGAGGCGATATATAAATAGAATCATGTCTTGTTATTTTCCTTGACTTCTTTCAGGGATTTTTCATAGATTTTTCATGTAGAGCTCGGTTTTAGATCATAGTGTTGTTTTGACTTCGGAATTAGAACTCCTGGCATGACTGTTTTTGTTGTTTTTCTTTAAGCTTGTCATCTGGATGATCCGCATATTTCTTTTACGCCCGGATGATCTTCCTGACGCAGGCCTCCTTACACAGTCTTGTGTAACCCTCGGTCAGATCCCTAGGAAACAAATCGCTAGGAAACAAATACAGTCTACATCGTATTATTAGTCTAGGCAGGTGATAAAGATTTGTTCGTATCTGAAATAAGCTGAAATTAAACATACAACTATTAACTACATTGCCTGAGTTTTCTCTCAGAGTAGCATCTCATCATGCAGCCATGAAACACATGAATATTGTGAATATGAATATACAGTTCAATACAAAAAGAGAGAAAAGAGAGAGACGGATTAAATGGCTCTTTTTGGAGAGGAGCTACAGTATGACCTCTGCATTAAATCCCTGACCTGGAACACTAAACACACTCTATCACTTAGTACATAAGGATACTAATATACGCAGTAAACTCTTCACAATAAAAGAATCAATAACGCAGTGGCGTGATACAGACTGCACAGATTAATCCACTGTTTTCACACACTACACACTACACTACACTACACACACCACACTACACTTACATATTACACTACTAACTACACACTTCACACTACAAGCTACACACCACACTACACACATCACACTACATACACCACACATATCACACGACAAACTATGCAATACATACCTCACACTACAAACTCCACACTCAACACTAGACACTACCCACTTCACACTACAAACTACACACCACTTTGACAAGGGCCAAATTGTAATGGCTAGACCACTGGATCAGAGCATCTTGTGGGGTGTTCCCAGTCTGCAGTGGACAGTATCTATCTAAAGTGATCCAAGGAAGGAACAGTGGTGAACCGGCGACAGGGTCATGGGCGGTCAAGGCTCACTGATGCAGGGAGCAAAGTCCACACTACACAGTCCACACTACACTCTTCACAATACACACTCCACTCCAAACTCCACACTACACATTACATACTCCACAGTTCACAAACCAGATAATCAATCCTCACTCAGCACATCCTGTTGATCAGCAGTGTTTTTCTTTAGTGGCAATGGGCTGCACGTGCACTCCATTATCGTTTTAAGGGAATAAACACTTCAAAGGTAATCATTATCCAGCTAATTGTTAGGTTTAGCCTGAAAGAAAAACATTTCTAAACATAGCAACATCATTACAGTCAATCATTTGGGACACAAGCAATACCACCTGACTCAAGAACAAAGGGTATAATGTTCTATTATGTTATGTTCAGTTTGCCTGATTTCCTGCTGTCTTCTACAACTGAGAAATGGAGCCTGACTGGTTAAAAGACCAACTTTTACTGCTACTGAATGCTATTTTTAGCAAGTGACCATCAGTAAATATGGAGAGTATCCCACCTTTTTGTGGCAGATTTATTAATGAAGGCCGTTCTCCTATTTCTGCACAATGGATCGGCCTATTAAATCTGTCTCTCTCTCACCTTTTCATGCATTTGACCATGCAGTTTATTTTCCACGGTTGATGGGATCCCTGGCTTTTATTTCGATTTTATTTGAAAGAGCCAGAAATGATCGTTTTTATCAGAGAGGAAGAACGTGCGCCACATTCTGATACGGTTTCCAGCTCGAATGCAGCATTCATGGAAAATGTCTGTGAATATTTATTCAGTTTTCCAAACCATTTCTTCTGATTATTATGTCCGTTTCAGGTGTGCTGTGTCTACTCCGTCTTTATCTCTTCTACTTTCTCTCTGTAGGTTTGGGCGAGTTTGCACCCGGAGTGTGAGTATATATTCCAGCTGGAGCGAGATGAACAGCTCTGTCTGAAAGGAATCGCCGAACATGAAAACCTCAGCGATTCAGGGCAGACAGGTCAGACTCTTAAACGTGTTGAAATTTAGATTTACATTCACATTTATTCAATTGGCAGAAGCTTTTCTACGAGACCATTTAGAAGTGAGACACTTCCAAGCAATTTCCATTTCCTTCTTTTTTTTGTTAAACATCAGAACTCTTTGTAATATTTCATGACAGTTGGCATGGCAATAAAATCCATGGCAATAGATTTCATTCAGAGTCAAAACCCTGGTCTCTGTGGAGCCTCTGAATACAAAAATGATGTGTACCTTCAACATCCAATCAATCAACCTAAGAGAGCTTTTACTTTGTCAATCAGACTGATTATTAATGCAGATGGCATAAACATTCAGACACTTTGTGTGTTCTTTGATAAAACAAAACAGCAGATCAAAAGACCTAAACAGCTAACTCATGCCAAAATTGGACAAATGGATAAATTGTGTGTGTGTGCGTGTGTGTGTGTGTGTGTGTGTGTGTGTGTGTGTGTGTGTGTGTAGGCTGCTTACCAGCATGGGACTCTGTGTTGTGTTGGCCCAGAGCAGCAGTTGGAGAAATTGTACAGTCTCCCTGTCCTGCTGTTTTCTCTCTCTTTAGCAACCACACAGGTACAGCATGCTCACTAACACACAGACCACCAATTGTTCCATACCACACACATCTAAAGTAGATCACTATTTGTTACACACCACTCACAACCAGAATACCGATCAGTACACACCACTCACAACCAGATCACCAGACTCTACACACCACTCACCATCAGATCAAAAATTAATACACACCACAAACAACCAGATAACCATTTATTACACACCAATCACAATCAGATCATCAATCGATACACACCATTCACAACCAGATCACCAGTCTCTACACACCGTTTACAACCAGATCACCAATTAATACACACAATTCACAGCTAGATCACCAGTTACACACCACTCACCATCATATCACAAATTAATACACACCAATCACAACCAGACCACCAATCTGTACACACCACTCACAATCAAATCACCAATCTCTAGACACCATTCACAACTGGATCACCAATTAATACACATAACTCACAACTAGATCACCAATTATTACACACCACTTACCATCAGATCACAAATTAATACACAGCGCACACAACCAGATCACCATTTATTACACACCAATAATGAGATCACCAACCTGACTGTAAAGTGGTAGTGGGAGAGAGTGTAGCCAGACAGCATAGGATGGTGGTGTGTAGGATGACTTTGATGGTCTGTAAGACGAAGAGGTCAAAGATAGAGAAGAAAACCAAGTGGTGGAAGCTGAAAAAGGAGGAATGTTGTGAGGAATTTAGACAGAAGTTGAGGCAGGCTCTGGGTGGTCAGGTAGTGCTGCCAGATGACTGGGAAACTACAGCAGAAGTGATCAGGGAGACCGGGAGAAAGGTGCTGGGTGTGTCATCTAGAAGGAGGAAAGAAGATAAGGAGACTTGGTGGTGGAATGAGGAAGTTCAGGATAGTATCCAGAGGAAGAGGTTAGCCAAGAAGAAGTGGGACATGGACAGGACTGAAGAGAATAGACAGGAATACAAGGAGTTACAGCGCAGAGTGAAGAGGGAGGTGTCTAAGGCCAAGCAGAAGGCATATGAAGAGTTGTACACTAGGTTAGACACTAGAGAAGGAGAGAAGGACTTGTACAGGTTAGCTAGGCAGAGGGATCGAGATGGGAAGGATGTGCAGCAAGTTAGAGTTATTAAGGATAGAGATGGAAGGGTGCTCACAAGTGAGGAGAGTGTACAGAGGAGATGGAAGGAATACTTTGAGGAGCTGATGAATGAGGAAAATGAGAGGGAAAAAAGAGTAGAAGGGGTGAACTCTGTGGAACAGAAAGTAGATAAGATTAGAAAGGATGAAGTCAGGAAGGCTTTGAAGAGGATGAAAAGTGGGAAGGCAGTTGGTCCTGACGACATCCCGGTGGAGGTCTGGAAGTGTCTGGGAGAGGCAGCAGTGGAATTTTTAACTAATTTGTTCAACAGGGTTTTAGAGAGTGAGAGGATGCCTGAGGAATGGAGAAGAAGTGTGTTAGTGCCGATCTTTAAGAATAAGGGTGACGTGCAGAGTTGCAGTAACTATAGGGGGATAAAGTTGATGAGCCATACAATGAAGGTATGGGAAAGAGTAGTGGAAGCTAGGTTAAGGAAGGTAGTGGACATTTGTGAGCAGCAGTATGGCTTCATGCCCAGAAAGAGCACAACGGATGCAATTTTTGCTCTGAGGATTTTGATGGAGAAGTATAGGGATGGTCAGAAGGAGTTGCACTGTGTGTTTGTAGACTTGGAGAAAGCATATGACAGGGTGCCAAGAGAAGAGCTGTGGTACTGTATGAGGAAGTCAGGAGTAGCGGAGAAGTATGTCAGAGTGGTGCAGGACATGTATGAGAGGAGCAGGACAGTGGTGAGGTGTGCTGTAGGTCAGACAGAGAAGTTCAATGTGGAGGTGGGACTGCATCAGGGATCGGCTCTGAGCCCCTTCCTGTTTGCTATAGTGATGGACCAGTTGTCAGAGGAGGTCAGACAGGAGTCTCCTTGGACAATGATGTTTGCAGATGACATTGTGATCTGTAGTGAGAGCAGGGAGCAGGTGGAGGAAAACCTGGAGAGGTGGAGGTTTGCGCTGGAGAGAAGAGGAATGAAGGTCAGTCGTAGTAAGACTGAGTACATGTGTGTGAATGAAAGGGAGGGAAGTGGAACAGTAAGGTTACAGGGTGAAGAGGTGAAGAAGGTACAGGAGTTTAAGTACTTGGGGTCAACAGTCCAGAGTAATGGAGAGTGTGGGAAAGAGGTAAAGAAGCGGGTGCAGGCAGGTTGGAATGGGTGGAGAAAGGTGTCGGGAGTTCTGTGTGATCAGAAAATATCAGCGAGAATCAAGGGGAAGGTGTACAGGACAGTGGTGAGACCGGCCATGCTGTATGGTTTAGAGACAGTGTCACTGAGGAAGAGACAGGAGTCAGAGCTCGAGGTAGCAGAGCTGAAGATGTTGAGGTTCTCTTTGGGAGTGACAAGATTGGACAGGATTAGGAATGAGTACATCAGAGGGACAGCTCATGTTGGACGTTTGGGGGACAAAGTTAGGGAGGCCAGATTAAGATGGTTTGGACATGTTCAGAGGAGGGACAGTGAGTATATTGGTAGGAGAATGTTGGACATGGGGCTGCCAGGCAGGAGGCAAAGAGGAAGGCCAAAGAGGAGGTATATGGATGTAATAAATGAGGATATGAAGCTAGTGGGTGCAAGGGTTGAGGATGCAGAAGATAGGGATAGGTGGAGAGAGATGATTCGCTGTGGCGACCCCTGAAGGGAAAAGCCGAAAGAAGAAGAAGAAGAAGAAGAATGAGATCACCAACCACTATACACCACTCACAACCAGAACATCAATTAATACACAAAACTCAAAACTAGATCACCATTTATTACACACCACTCACAACCAGATCACCAATTATTACACATCACTCACAACCAGATCACCAATTATTACATACCAATCACAAAAAGATCACCAATTATTACACATCACTCACAACCAGATCTCCAATTATTACACACCACTTACCATCAGATCACAAATTAATACACAGCGCACACAACCAGATCACCATTTATTACACACCAATTACAATGAGATCACCAACCTCTATACACCACTCACAACCAGAACATCAATTAATACACAAAACTCAAAACTAGATCACCATTTATTACACACCACTCACAACCAGATCACCAATTATTACATACCAATCACAAAAAGATCACCAATTATTACACATCACTCACAACCAGATCTCCAATTATTACACACCACTTACCATCAGATCACAAATTAATACACAGCGCACACAACCAGATCACCATTTATTACACACCAATTACAATGAGATCACCAACCTCTATACACCACTCACAACCAGAACATCAATTAATACACAAAACTCAAAACTAGATCACCATTTATTACACACCACTCACAACCAGATCACCAATTATTACACATCACTCACAACCAGATCACCAATTATTACATACCAATCACAAAAAGATCACCAATTATTACACATCACTCACAACCAGATCTCCAATTATTACACACCACTTACCATCAGATCACAAATTAATACACAGCGCACACAACCAGATCACCATTTATTACACACCAATTACAATGAGATCACCAACCTCTATACACCACTCACAACCAGAACATCAATTAATACACAAAACTCAAAACTAGATCACCATTTATTACACACCACTCACAACCAGATCACCAATTATTACACATCACTCACAACCAGATCACCAATTATTACATACCAATCACAAAAAGATCACCAATTATTACACATCACTCACAACCAGATCTCCAATTATTACACACCACTTACCATCAGATCACAAATTAATACACAGCGCACACAACCAGATCACCATTTATTACACACCAATTACAATGAGATCACCAACCTCTATACACCACTCACAACCAGAACATCAATTAATACACAAAACTCAAAACTAGATCACCATTTATTACACACCACTCACAACCAGATCACCAATTATTACACATCACTCACAACCAGATCTCCAATTATTACACACCACTCTAAACTAGATCACCAATCACTACATATTATATATAAACAGTGATTATATATAATCACTAATTATTACATACTACTCAAAACCTGAACACCAGTCATTACCTTACCACACACAACAAGATAAACACCCATTACACAGATAATTACCAGTCCTTTCCTTTTGTTCTGTAGGGCTGTTTTATATATTTTGCCTCAAATGTACTAACCAAGATTAAAACACTTCACACACCACCTTCCTCCTGCTTAATGAATAGTTTTAGCAGCCACGGGGCTGTACCTCACACCCACCACACAAACAATGTGCCAATTTACTCTGGGGTTCTTTCAGCCCTTATTGTGAAGCAAACTGGTCAGAATTCAAAGGTCTAAAAACAAAAGAAACAACATGACCAAATCTTGTCTGTCTATCGCCATGTCTACTCAGGATCACACAGATACGTCTGGGCATGTTACCAGGAAATAAGAACACAGGAGAGAAACACCAAAAAGACTTTTTCATTTAGCTCAAACCTAGGCATATACATACACACACACACACACACACACACACACACACACACACACACACACACACACACACACACACACAAAGTCATTGTCATTTCCTCATCAAACCAACGGGCTTCTTCGCATTCAGTGTTATTTGGCTAATTAACATCCATTAGTAAAGTTTCCTACTGGAGACTGGAAACATCAGAGAAAGAAAAATGACAGCAAATTATAATGGAAAACAACTTTAAAAGCAACCTGTAAACATTGTTTATCCACTTGGCAGCACATGCTAATCCACAGTAAGCCACAGCCACCACTGATAAACCAGTCATACACCGATTATAAATCCAGGCATAACATACAGCTGTAGCAGTCAGGAAATCTTCCAAGCAACAATTTAACCAATACCAACGTCTAACAAATCAGTGAACAACTAACCAGGCTGCCTGTAATTAGCTGGAAAATCAGCTACAATTAATAACTGTTAAAAAACACAAGTTTTCTCTTAACCCAAATGGAGATCAGTAGTTTGCTTCACTAGGTTTGCTCTGGAACAATGAGGCTAACATTGCTAACGTATAAGAATCACAAACCGCTATCATAAATTCAGGACTAATTCAGTATGTATGACAGACAGTTATGTATAAATGTGGACAGCAGGATGTCGTTGAGCTAAAACTGCTGTAGCAGATATCCTGAAGCGATGTATGAGTCATCATGGGGTTGTACAAGCTCTCTTTCCTCAAGTAAAAGTATTATTCATCTAAATGAATCCTCAGGTAAAAGCAGGAAATACCTCCCTCAAGCTAAAGTTAAAAACATTTATATTTAAAGAGTAGTGTAAATGAAAAAAGAACGGTTCACCAAAGAGTCACTTTAACGCTGTCACACGCTGGTTTAAGTTCCTGATGAGAATTTAATGTCTTTTTTCACCAAGGAACCAAGAAAAACATTAGCTTGGAGCAGCGTTCCTAAACTCACAAACTTTTAATAGCATGTCTCAGACCATACAAACTAGCTGAATGCTAATCACTAGACGTGACAATACACATACACGTGTCTGTAATGAAAGTGATAGATAGATAGATAGATAGATAGATAGATAGATAGATAGATAGATAGATAGATAGATAGATACATACATACATACATACATACATACATACATACATACTGTTACATTTGTTAATGTTTAGAATTGTTACCTCAACGTTTTAGCTCTCTGATGTTAAAAAGTCATCCTTATCATATGGGCTTTTTATATTAGCTACATTAGCCTTGTAGCTACAGTGTCAGAAGCAAACCTTACACACTAAACATGTCTAAAAGTGGCTGACTGACTGAAAACCAGCTTGTTGTTGAATCATTTATCATCTCTGCTAGTGGCATAGCCAGTTGGGATTACGAAAAATGCAAAATAATATCCCTATGTGATCTGTTAAAAATCTGCAAATTGCTAGGTGAGTCCCATTCGTGTATTTTTTATGTATCAATTAATCATCTAAGGCATGTAATTTAATTATTTAAGGTATGATATAGGTTTATTTGTACCGTTATCATCTGTCACCTCAGTATCCTCATGTTTGGAGTGGAGCTAGCTAGCTGGTAGCTTCTAAACACAAACAGGAATAAATGCATCTGATTGGTTAATCCTTAAATGTGAATTTTTTTTAACTCTCGGGCTGTTACATATAAAGGAATGTGGTGTATACAACATATGACCAAAAGTATGTGGACGCCTGCGCATCACTCCCATATAGTGTATAGAATTCTGTGTGCTTTATGTGTCTTCTGTCCCCAAGTTGAAGATGTAATTAAAGAAACCCAGCAGGTAGTTCAAAATTCAGAACAAGCTGGCTGGGGGAGATTAAAATAGCAAATGTAACTCTCTCTCTCTCTCTCTCTCTCTCTCTCTCTCTCTCTCTCTCTCTCTCTCTCTCTCTTGCTGATATACCTCATTCAGCCATAACATTAAAACCACTGACAGGTGAAATGAATAAAATTGATTATCGCCTTAAAATCACACCTGTCATTGAACTCAAAGTTGATGCTTTGGAAGCAGGAAAAATGGGCAAGCGTAAAGATCTGTGCGCCTTTAACAAGACAAATTGTGATTGGGATATATACATCTGGGAGCATAAGAGCATCTCCAAAACAGCAGGTCTTGTGCCGTGTCCCCGTGTCCCAGTGATTAGTAGCTACCAAAAGTGGTCCAAAGAAGAACAACCTGTGAAGCAGCAACAGGGTCACTGGACACCTGAGACTCAGTGATGAGACTTGGAAGAGAGTGAAGACTAGCTGACTGGTCCAATCAAACAGGAGAGGAGTTTCCACCTGGGAAATTTTTCTCAAGCAAACCCTTGAGGAAAAATTGCAACTCCATTTTAAACAGAATTACTGTCCTGCCAGGTGGATGGACTCACCAGTGCCACTGTTTCAATAAGCTTCAATCCTTCAGTGGCTTCAGTACTCTGCAAATAAGAAGCTAGATCAATCAATTTCAAATCAATTTCAGCAACTGCTAACATGATGAATTGAAGAGTGAAGGACGGATCGGGTCAAGCTACACAGTTCTCAGTACATTCAGTTCAGCAGGGACTCAGTTTAAACACATAATATGAGAGGGGAATAAATATGACATCATTTTAATGCTAAAATATGCAGAGAATATTTTTTGTGACAAGATTATGAATTATGGGATGCCAGTTCTTTTGCAATTGAAATAAAAGCAAAGGAAATAAAAACGGGAAATAAATACAATGATATTATACTAATTATATAGTTTATGGAATGTGCAATTTGCAATTTAGAGCTATTTTGTAGATTTGCTATTTTTCAAATAGGTCTAACAGGCTTTTGTTGAGTGATTGTTTGAGTAATTCATAATTATTATAAAGGTTTTGATATGTTTATACCACTAGTTGTTGATTAATTTTTTATAGCAGCAGCTCTGACAATAGTGACAGCTGTAAATCAAATGGCAAGTTTACACTATCACGCTCGTTCTAATACGTTTCTATAGAAACAACCTTTTCACAGCAATAACGTGACTTAACAAAATAAAATATTAGCTTTGAAATTGAGAAGCTTTCTGGAAGGAGTCTCCAGCTTCAGCTCTTTGTAACAGTCAGAGGTAAAGCAATTTCTTTAAATGTTATATTTTGAGGTAAAACTGTAAACTTTAAATTATAAGAAATAAATCACTTGTAAACTGCTGTGTTATAATAAAAGAAATTAAAAGCTTTGCAGGAACATCACACCACCCTGTCGTTGATTAGTTTCTTATAGAAGCATACCTTGTCATGTTTTATTGTTTTCTTACTTTGAAAAGAGCGATATTTAAAGATATATTTCATCACAGACATTTAATATCATTTCCTGTAGGTACAGTGAGTCGTAACTGCACCAGTTTGGGCTGGTCGCACCCGTTCCCTCCTTACCACGAAGCCTGCAGTATCGACGACGACATCCCAGAGGTCAGTGCAGTGTTTAACCAAACACTTGCTTTGACCTACTACAGAATATACAGTGGGTATAGAAAAGAATGAAATGCCTTAAAAATAATCGCAATATCACTAATCACAATGACTACAGTTGATCACAGGGGGGGGTTGCTGTTACAGGTTGCACTTAGTAAATACAGCTGGATAAAACAAAAGTTTTGTCCCTCTTCATATCAAGTAACAAAATGTGATTTTTTCGGGGTGGGGTGGATTCTTTTCTATACCCACTGTACGTCTAAACAAATCTGCTGGTGTTTTGTTTAACTTACAAGATGTCCTGATTGCTGTAATTGGTCTGATCAATCTAATTTTATACTCTGATCATGGTATAGTGCATTCAGTGAATATAAACAGAACTACAAATATTCATTGATTAAATAAGGAATACTTTATGATGGTCATTAAATGAGTGTCATGTGTAACCTTCTCAGAAGGACGTTGTATATGATATGGTATGGTATGGTATGGTATGATATGGTATGGCATGGTATGGTATGGTATGGCATGGCATGGTATGGCATGGTATGGTATGATATATGATATGATATGATATGATATGATATGATATGATATGATATGATATGATATGATATGATATGGTATGGCATGGCATGGTATGGTATGGTATGGTATGATATGATATGATATGATATGATATGATATGATATGGTATGGTATGGCATGGTATGGTATGATATATGATATGATATGATATGATATGATATGATATGATATGATGTGATATGATATGATATGATATGATATGATATGATATGATATGATATCATCAGCATCAGCATGTTTGAGTGTTTCTACTTGAGTGAAATGCCACCAACATGTTCCCGAGCGGTTAACTGGGCTTGTTAATTCAGAATTAGGCTTTAAAACTAACTTGAACATTTATTTATTTGTTGTCTCATGCTTTGAATTCTGTACTTGCGAATGATGTCCTTATGGAAAAGTATAGGAATGTTTAATGGAAAAATGGAAAACTGCTGTTGGTCCATTAAGGTTAATATTTTGTGTAATATAGATGTAAGGACAGCCAAGAGTAAAAGCATGGTTCTTCAGTGATAAGATGTGTCCATTTTTACATGACAAAATTCCTACATAAAATACGTGACATAACACATGACATAATGGCTCAGTTAGTTGTCATGATTTCTGAATGTGTCATAGCGAAAATCTTTATGGCTTCTGTTACGTCAACTTCAATTTTTATTTTTTATTTTTTGCTGAATTCAGTCATGACAGCTGTCATTTGTTGTAATAGCCTTTCAAAATGTTTATATAGGTTTGTCATAAAGAGGGCTTATGTAGGTGTCATGACAGCCTTATAAACACTTCTTTATATAAGACAAGACATTACAGGAGAATTACATCTAAAAAACAGAGGATATCACAATCAGTCTTTGATTTCATACCGGATCGGTTGAGGCCCGGGTTAACAACGACCGCCATCGGCGCCGTTGACCTACAGGGCGCCGGTGGAAATTGGGCTACTGTTGGTCGAAGAAGTAGAGGAGGGAGGAGAGTGCACAGAAAAGAGAGAGAAGAGGCAAGGTAAGAGTGTAGGACTGAGAATAGGAACTCTGGATGTTGGTACTATGACAGGGAAAGGTAGAGAGCTGGCTGATATGATGGAGAGAAGGAAGGTGGATATACTGTGTGTAAAAGGAAAAGACCAGGGTGGGGAAGAGTAGCAAGGCTCGTAGTATAGGAGCAGGATTCAAGCTGTTTTATTATGGTGTGGATAGTAAGAGAAATGGGGTAGGTGTGGTCCTGAAGGAGGAGTTTGTGAGGAATGTTCTGGAGGTGAAGAGAGTGTCAGACAGGGTGATGAGTCTGAAGTTAGAGATTGAAGGGGTGATGTTGAATGTTGTTAGTGGTTATGCCCCACAGGTAGGTTGTGAGTTAGAGGAGAAAGAGAGATTCTGGAGTGAATTAGATGAGGTGATGGAGAGTATTCCCACGGGTGAGAGAGTGGTGATAGGAGCGGATTTTAATGGACATGTTGGTGAGGGGAACACAGGTGATGAGGAGATGATGGGCAAGTTTGGAGTTAAGGAAAGGAACCTTGAAGGACAGATGATAGTGGACTTTGCTAAGAGGATGGACATGGGTGTGGTTAACACTTATTTTCAGAAGAGGGAGGAGCATAGAGTGACTTACAAGAGTGGAGGTAGGAGAACACAGGTAGACTACATCCTATGTAGAAGAGGCAATCTGAAAGAGATTAGTGACTGTAAAGTGGTAGTGGGAGAGAGTGTAGCCAGACAGCATAGGATGGTGGTGTGTAGGATGACTTTGATGGTCTGTAAGAAGAAGAGGTCAAAGAAAACCAAGTTGTGGAAGCTGAAAAAGGAGGAATGTTGTGAGGAATTTAGACAGAAGTTGAGGCAGGCTCTGAGGGGGTCAGGTAGTGCTGCCAGATGACTGGGAAACTACAGCAGAAGTGATCAGGGAGACCGGGAGAAAGGTGCTGGGTGTGTCATCTGGAAGGAGGAAAGAAGATAAGGAGACTTGGTGGTGGAATGAGGAAGTTCAGGATAGTATCCAGAGGAAGAGGTTAGCCAAGAAGAAGTGGGACATGGACAGGACTGAAGAGAACAGACAGGAATACAAGGAGTTACAGCGCAGAGTGAAGAGGGAGGTGTCTAAGGCCAAGCAGAAGGCATATGACGAGTTGTACACTAGGTTAGACACTAGAGAAGGACAGAAGGACTTGTACCGGTTAGCTAGGCAGAGGGATCGAGATGGGAAGAATGTGCAGCAAGTTAGAGTTATTAAGGATAGAGATAGAAGGGTGCTCACAAGTGAGGAGAGTGTACAGAGGAGATGGAAGGAATACTTTGAGGAGCTGATGAATGAGGAAAATGAGAGGGAAAAAAGAGTAGAAGGGGTGAACTCTGTCAGAAAGTAGATAAGATTAGAAAGGATGAAGTCAGGAAGGCTTTGAAGAGGATGAAAAGTGGAAAGGCAGTTGGTCCTGACGACATCCCGGTGGAGGTCTGGAAGTGTCTAGGAGAGTCAGCAGTGGAATTTTTAACTAGTTTGTTCAACAGGGTTTTAGAGAGTGAGAAGATGCCTGAGGAATGGAGAAGAAGTGTGTTAGTGCCGATCTTTAAGAATAAGGGTGACGTGCAGAGTTGCAGAAACTATAGGGGGATAAAGTTGATGAGCCATACAATGAAGCTATGGGAAAGAGTAGTGGAAGCTAGGTTAAGGAAGGTAGTGGAAATTTGTGAGCAGCAGTATGGCTTCATGCCCAGAAAGAGCACAACAGATGCAATTTTTGCTCTGAGAATTTTGATGGAGAAGTATAGGGATGGTCAGAGGGAGTTGCACTGTGTGTTTGTAGACTTGGAGAAAGCGTATGACAGGGTGCCAAGAGAAGAGCTGTGGTACTGTATGAGGAAGTCAGGAGTAGCAGAGAAGTATGTCAGAGTGGTGCAGGACATGTATGAGAGGAGCAGGACAGTGGTGAGGTGTGCTGTAGGTCAGACAGAGGAGTTCAAAGTGGAGGTGGGACTGCATCAGGGATCGGCTTTTAGCCCCTTCCTGTTTGCTATGGTGATGGACCAGTTGTCAGAGGAGGTCAGACAGGAGTCTCCTTGGACAATGATGTTTGCAGATGACATTGTGATCTGTAGTGAGAGCAGGGAGCAGGTGGAGGAAAACCTGGAGAGGTGGAGGTTTGCGCTGGAGAGAAGAGGAATGAAAGTCAGTCGTAGTAAGACTGACTACATGTGTGTGAATGAAAGGGAGGGAAGTGGAACAGTAAGGTTACAGGGTGAAGAGGTGAAGAAGGTACAGGAGTTTAAGTACTTGGGGTCAACAGTCCAGAGTAATGGAGAGTGTAGGAAAGAGGTAAAGAAGCGAGTGCAGGCAGGTTGGAATGGGTGGAGAAAGGTGTCGGGAGTTCTGTGTGATAGGAAAATATCAGCGAGAATCAAGGGGAAGGTGTACAGGACAGTGGTGAGACCGGCTATGCTGTAGGGTTTAGAGACAGTGTCACTGAGGAAGAGACAGGAGTCAGAGCTCGAGGTAGCAGAGCTGAAGATGTTGAGGTTCTCTTTGGGAGTGACAAGATTGGACAGGATTAAGAACGAGTACATCAGAAGGACAGCTCATGTTGGACGTTTGGGGGACAAAGTTAGGGAGGACAGATTAAGATGGTTTGAACATGTTCAGAGGAGGGAGAGTGAGTATATTGGTAGGAAAATGTTGGACATGGAGCTGCCAGGCAGGAGGCAAAGAGGAAGGCCAAAGAGGAGGTATATGGATGGAATAAATGAGGATATGAAGCTAGTGGGTGCAAGTGTTGAGGATGCAGAAGATAGGGATAGGTAGAGAGAGATGATTCGCTGTGGCGACCCCTGAAGGGAAAAGCCGAAAGAAGAAGAAGAAGAAGAAGAAGATCACAATCAGTCTTTGCCAGTGGGTTGCTAATATTCTAACAGGGTTTTTTTTGTATTTAAAAAATTACATTTATTTATGCAAATGAGGCTTTAATTAAATATGCTAAATATGCTTAAATTTGCATAATTTATAGCACCCCAAAATCTTAACCTTCAATAATGTTAGTGTTCCTATTAACTGTGAGGATGTCTCTATTTTTTATGCAAAATATAAAATCCATCATAAATACAACTCTAATCAACATTTTGGAAAAAAAAAAAAAAAAGGTTTATATAGGAGCATGTTATGTACATCACATCATCTGAGAGTTATATGATATGATTGATCCAAGTGAGCAGAGTTCCTTAGTGTTAGATAAGTGGACAAAACCAGCGAAATAAACATCTTTTACTTCAGTTTTGACATTTTTTAAAACATTATAGTAAAAACAATATCTTAAAAAAATCATAATTTCTACCTGCAAAGTTTTGCCATATGCCAAGTGTTAGTACAAATCATAAAGGAGAAACACATTTCCAATACTTTTTCACCCAAAAAATATGGAGGATGTCACCTTTTACACTTGACTGCACTCTCAGATTAAAGTTGATATTCTCCACTGCTCTGAAATCCACAAGCAGTCCTGATCCCTCACTTATAAACTGCTGTGTCATTTCTGTATAACTGCTATACAGACATGTCACTCACATGTCCATTACCATGACCACTGACTCCTTCACTCATGAAGAACAGCATGATGAACAGCATGATGATCTCTAAAGGTTAATTGTGTCTTCCATATGTCAGGAATCATACTTCACCACAGTGAGACTGATCTACTCCATCGGATACGCAGCCTCTCTGATCTCGCTGTCCGTGGCGGTGGTAGTCCTGCTGACCTTCAGGTACTCTATACTTTCTTTTGTTTCTTTTTTAATTTTGTTTTTTATATTTTGGCCCAAACTCTGATCCTTGAAGTTTTTTTCTGCATGTCGCAAAACCTTTTATCTGTTTCTCTGAGCTTGTTGCTAAAAGCAAATCTAATCCACCCTGATTGTTGAGAAAAGCACCAACATTAATTGAGCACGTTGTCATTTGTGTTTGGGCCGCTGCAGACAAAATCTGATAACACTCAGCGGGCTGAAAAGAGTAAATCAATTACAGGCATGCGAGGGACCACTGCTGAGATAGAGAGAGCCATTATGTTGGGTGATTGCAATTTACCTGCTGCAGACAAAACAGACTGTGGCCTTTTGCTGGCGGAGACAGTGGACATCTTTTTTGTGCGGATTATATTTTCATGTGGACAAGGTGTTTTATACCACAGAGCTGTGACATTCTTGATTGGTCAGATCTTGTTCTAGATCAAGTAAGGAAGAAAACACTAGGAAAAGCTTGTTGATTATTTTTCTCTAATAGCACAGCCCTCAACCTTTTTCTTCTTCTTCTTCTTCTTCTTCTTCTTCTTCTACTTTAAGTTTTTCAGTGTTAAATGTGTCATGTGTGTGTCTGTGTGTGTGTGGTGTCTATGTCTATGAAGGAGGCTGCACTGTGCAAGAAACTACATCCACATCCAGCTGTTTATCAGCTTCATGCTCAAAGCAGTGTCTGTGTTCATTAAAGATGCTACACTCTTTGGCAGTGAAGATACCGACCACTGTTCCCTCTCTACTGTAAGTGTATACAGAGAAAACACACACACACACACACACACACACTTTGTCCACATTGTCTGGGATAGGCTTCAGGTTCATGTGACCCTGTGTAGGATTGAATGCATGGATGGATGGACGGATGGATGGATGGATGGATGGATGGATGGATGGATGGAGGAGGAGATGGATGGAGAGGACGGATTGATGGAATTGATGGATGGATTGATGGATGGATAATAGGATAGATTGAGGGAATTTGGATGGATGGACGTATGGATGGATGGAGGGAAAACAAAACAGATTGATGGACGATAGGATGGATGGATATGGATGGATGGATGGATGGATGGAAAAGGATGGATGGATGGATGGACGAACGGATGGATGGATGGACGAACGGATGGATGGATGGGTGGATGGATGGACAGAGGGTATGGATGGATGTGGTCCAGTGGTCTCAGTGGACACTGTTTGAATTTCGGTTGCTGCTGCAGTGATGTGAATGATGCAGTCACATGATTAAAGCTTTAATACAACAAATCAATTAATTCTTACAAAAAGTTTCAAAAGTGAAGGTTCCATACCTTAAGAGTGCAGGGTCCGTACCTTTTCCTACAAATTAATTAAACATAAATGATCAAAATCTAATAAATCCCATTGCAAACTATTTTTATTTGTATCAATAAAATAAAAGTTAATATGGAAATAATCACCTTCAGCAGGATGAAGTTCTCTATCAGTTTTCTGTTGTTGATTATTTTCCTGTTACAGCATCCTGCGTTATGTTTTAAATCTGTACTTAAGTAACATTTCCCTCAGCTCCATGTCTAACACTTCTCTTTCTTTTGCCCACTACATCACAGCACGACTTTACCACTTTATTCTCTTTTACAATTGTCTTTTCTTGTTCTCTTAATAAGTTTGTCTCTGTTCTTAATTCCCACTTGTCTTTCTCATGCAGGCAGGCTGTAAGGCATCTGTCGTGTTCTGTCATTACTGTGTGATGAGTAATTTCTCCTGGCTGCTGGTGGAGGCGGTGTATCTCAACTCTCTGCTGCTGTCTGCTCGCAGTCGCCGCTGTCTCTGGGGCTTCTCTCTGCTGGGCTGGGGTGAGGGGGCTTAACACCTCTGCTGCATCTCTATTAGCATGTGGTCCACGCCTAGAGGGCAGTTGTTCATAACATAGTACAGCATGACTTTATGTCCATAATTTCTTAGCTTGAAGATGTGTTTAAGGATTGAGCCATCACTAATGTATTACATCAAGCCTTCGTTTTCTTTTCTTCCTCTTCTAGTCGCACTGAAAATGTATAATTGCAAAAAACATACCAAAAGTAATAATATGATTCGTAACTTTAGGCTAAAATTTAATGAAACACACATCAGTTGCAAATATTCTTGTGAATGTATCCAAAATGCCACAACCTTATGCGTTTCACCTTATAAGGTTTACGCATTACCCCTTCATCAGACAAGTTTTTATCAAGTTTTTTTCTTCAGCCCCACCCTCTAATCTCCCTTTTGCTGTCCACCAGGCCCCACCCTCTAATCTCTCCTTTACTGTCCACTATGCTCCACCCGTTCTCCTCTCCTTTGTTGTCCACCAGGTCTCTAATCTCTTCTTTGCTGTCCACCAGGCTCCACCCCCACCACTCTCGTTTTCCATCCACGAGGCCCCACACTCTAGTCTCTCCTTTACTGTCCACTATGCTCTGCCCTATCTCCTCTCTTTTGCTGTCCATTAGGCCATGCCCTCTAATCTGTCTTTTACTGTCAACCATGCGCCGCCCCTTCTCCTCTACTTTGCCCCCTCTCCTTTGCTGTCCATCAAGCCTCTAATTTCTTCTTTGCTGTCCATCAGGCTTCATCCCTATTCCTTTCCTTTGCTGTCCATCAGGCCCCACCCTCTAATCTCTCCTTATCTGTCCACCAGGTCCCACCCTCCAAGCTCTCCTTTGCTGTCCACCAGTTCCCTCCCACACTCATCTTCTTTGCTGTCCATCAGGCCCCACCCTTTTATCTCTCCTTTCCTGTCCACCAGGCCCTGCCCCTCACCTGTCATTTCAATCACATGGATATTAACTACATAATATGGATTTCATTTGGCTGGGGATTGAAACAAGGAAAACTATTTAAAAAATACTTTATACACAAATGTCACAAAAAAACTGAATGTTAGAGCACTTTATAACATAGCTGAATGTTAGAGCACTTTATGACATAGCTGTGATGTCACTGTGACACTATCAGCAACACTTCAGTACCTCTTATCCTTAGCAAGAAACCAAACAGGAAGCAGGGTTTTATTTGGTGAAGGAGGTAATCAGAATAGTGTGAAATAGAGAGAAAGCAGCACACCAGATCAGTATAATGATAAGTAAAGGAACCCTACTGCAGAACAGATGAAAACAAAACAAAAAAACCTAACAAACCGATACACACAATCGCTGCAGTACACTCACAAGCAGCCAATCAGAACAATCCACTCACCAACCGAGCAGCCCTCGAATCAATCAACTACTTTAACACTCGAGTGCTTATCATTTGTCACTTACTTTCTGACTCAACTTGTTCTTTGCAGTCTGGTCAGTGAAAAACACATGACAGGGTTTCATGTGTTTTTTTTAACGTTGTACCAGGTTCTCTCTTTACAGGATCTGAGTTCATGGTGGTTTTATCAATGGTGTTCTTGCTGCAAATTTCTGTCGTCATCCAGTGACACAAACTGAACAATCAAAAAAAAACAAAGAAAACCCACTTGCCACATTTTGTTAGTCTAATCAGTGTAAATCAGATTTCCAGACTCATATGTGACTCATTTTCACTGGTTTATGGCTTGATGCTTGTGTGTTGTTCCATTATTCCTTGTACCAGGACTTGGCTCCATGGTGATTTTTCTTCATGATGTTGTTCTTGTCACTAATTCCTGCCATCATGAAGCACCACGAACTGAATGAAAAGAGACTTTTTCCAATTTTGTTCCAGCCACATTGATAAGTTTCTAATTGCAATGAAATTTCTGGACTCATCTGTTACTCAATTTCATGTTGGTTTTTCCCTCACAGGATTTCTTGTTCACAGGAATTTGTGACAAGAACAACAACACAGATGAAAACCAGCATGAAGGAAGGTCCTGCAACGTGTAAACCATGTACAATATGCTCAACTGTTTCTGAAGATTCGAGGGCCCTAAGACAAATCTCACTTTCTTACATGGCCCTGGTGGTGTGGGGGTTTATACATTTACACTTACTTATTCCACTTTTACAGTTATGAATGTATGGTGGCCAAGAAGTGCAAAACAAAATAACAAATCCAAAAACAAAATAACAAGTCAAAAAAAAAATCTGAAAATAAAATAACAAATCAGAAAACAAAATAAACCCAAAAACAAAATAACAAATCCAAAAACAAAATAAATCAGAAAACAAAATAATAAATCCAAAACAAAATAACAAATCCCGGTCCGTGTACTTTTTGGTATTTGAAGTTTCTTTTTATAAATAGAAACAACGAAAAACAGAAAAAAGCGAAAATGAAAGTAACATTTGATTTTTATTTTAAAATACATAAACAATAAAGTAAGTAATAAATTGTTTTTTAATTATGTGATGAAAATGACTTGATTTTCTTTCCTCATTTATACTTTAAATAAAGAAAGTTATATAGCGTAGAAACGGAAAATCAGCTGCATTTTCTAGCGCGGTAAACTTATAGCACGGTAGCCAATATGTCGTCTTAGACAATACCTCCCCTAATGTATGTAAAGTACACAAATATTTTTAGGAAAGAAAATACAGAAATTCATCAAAATGGGGTTAGTCATTTTCCAAAGGTTGTAGTACATTTGTAGTTACAAGACTGACTTACTACAGGTGAAATTTTGCCACTATCTCCCTTACTGTACATACAGTACATAAATATTCTTACAAAAAATTACTGTAAGTCCCGAAAGGATTTTTTCATGTTCCCAAGGTTGTAGTACATTCCTTGTTACAAGACTTACTACAGGTATACAGTATATACAGTATAGGGTGTTATTGTCAAACTTTCACCTGTAGTAAGTCAGTCTTGTAATTACAAATGTACTACAACCTTTGGAACATGACTAACCCCATTTTGATGAATTTATGGGTTTTTTTCTAAAAATATTTGTAGGGGTTGTATTGTGTACGGCGACATATTTGCTAAATATTTTCAGTCAGTTTGCCAACAAATCATTTACTATGGCTTTGTAAGCATAATTTGTATTCATTATTGGACTTCCTTTTGTACTGAGAGGTAAATTTGCAGACGGTCTCTAAAGTAACTAACTTTACCGCGCTAGAAAATGCAGCTGATTTTCTGTTTCTACACTATAGAACTTTCTTTATTTAAAGTATAAACAAGGAAAGAAAATCAAGTCTAATTTTAAAGGTGTCTGATATTTTCATCGCATCATTAAAAAACGATTTATTACTTACTTTATTGTTTATGGATTTTAAAATAAAAATCAAATATTACTTTTATTTTTGTTTTTTTGTTGCTGAAGAAACTTCAAATACCAAAAAGTACACAGACCCAAATCCAAAAACAAAATAATAAATCCAAAAATAAAATAAATCAGAAAACAAAATAAATCCAAAAATAAAATAAATCAGAAAACAAAATAACAAATCCGAAAACTAAATAACAAATCAGAAAACAATAACATCTCAGAGAAACTGGAAAAGGTAGGTATAGTTTGCAAATGGAAATCTTACTTCTGACTGTATGAGTCTCTGTCACTCAAGATATACAAGAAGTAGGAAATTGTGTGTCAAACTACACCAGGTTATATATGTAACCCAATTCACTGAGAAGGGAACAAGATGCTGCGTCATGGCTGACGCTATGGGAACACTTCTATGTGGAAGTGGTGTCTGAAGCGCTGCGTGAAATCACTGCGATTTATCAGCTTGAGTAAATCATGTGACTAAGCAGAGCATGCCAGCAATACCATAAAAGGGCATCTAAGTCACATTACTCCAGTTTCTACTAGTCTGAACGAAGTGCGAGTGGACGACCGGGGTGTGGCTAGTGACACAGCGTCTCGTTTCCTTCTCAGGGAACTGGGTTACATACATAGCCTGCTGAAGTTCCCTTTTGAGGGAACTCGATGCTGCGTCATGGCTGACACTATGGGAACGCCAATACCAATGCTGCCACACGCCGGGAGATGTCTGTCCTGGAGGTCGTGAAAGAGCACAAACGCCTGCCTCAGCAGGCCAGGCTGGGGCTGGTGGCTACTGGCCTAGCCCTAGCTCCTCACTGCGGTGAAGGAAGAACAGACCCGCAGGTCTCCACAGATTGCCTCTCTGTGGCAACCTAATACAGTCATGAAACTGGCGATGGCATGGGCTGTCTGCGGCCTGGTGGAGTTCAGACCTTATTGATGAGCCCCTTCCCGCAGATGAGCTCATTTAGTAGGTCAGTTTGAGACGACTACAAAACTGCCATTGTGTGCGGCACCGCGACAGCTTAACCTGCGGGATTGTAGGCCTTCTCTATAAGGCTGATGTGGTCTGACAGGGCCTCAGTGGGAATGCAGACTTTCTGCAAGCAGCCAATAAAGGGGAGAGATAGACTGCAAGCGTCTCTTCAACCCTAGGCATCGCCGCATACCCATATTCATCAAGGTCCACAATGGCTGAGTAGTCAGCAGTGGCTGAGGAGAACAGACAGGCAGAATAAGAATTATTCCACAACCTCAACACCTCAGTGGGGAGTTAGGGAAAAATGGGAGACAGCCAAAAATGTTTGATTTTGCAGCAGAATTTCTCAAACTCTTTGTGATGCAACTTTTAGTTTTTTGTTGTTTTTTGGGGGGGGGGGTTTGTGGAAAAGTACTTGATTTGGCGAAACTGCAAGCACAGGATGCTTCTTTTAAAATCCTAACCACTGAAGACACATACAGGTGCATCTCAATAAATTAGAATGTCGTGGAAAAGTTTGTTTATTTCAGTATTTATTGGGGTATTGTCAAGAGGAAAATGAGAAACAAGAGACCAAAAAATGCAGATGAGCTGAAGGCCACTGTCAAAGAAACCTGGGCTTCCATACCACCTCAGCAGTGCCACAAACTGATCATCTCCATGCCACGCCCAATTGAGGCAGTAATTAAAGCAAAAGGAGCCCCTACCAAGTATTGAGTACATGTACAGTAAATGAACATACTTTCCAGAAGGCCAACAATTCACTAAAAATGTTTTTTTATTTGTCTTATGAAGTATTCTAATTTGTTGAGAGAGTGAATTGTGGGTTTTTGTTAAATGTGAGCCAAAATCATCACAATTAAAAGAACCAAAGACTTAAACTACTTCAGTCTGTGTGCATTGAATTTATTTAATACACGAGTTTCACAATTTGAGTTGAATTACTGAAATAAATGAACTTTTCCACGACATTCTAATTTATTGAGATGCAGCTGTATATAATAACTTTCTATGAGAGCTGTACTCATGTTCAACACATGTAATTGGAAGAGAAATTTAGCTGAATGTGTGTTTTGATGCGTCTCGGTTCAAATCTGCAGAAAATCTGCTATAATTTTGGAAAATGTAATGAAAATGAATGTAATGAAAATTCTCAGAGTTTACTTGATTAGGGAAATCCTATAGGGATTGTCTAATTAGTAGACGACTGACCAGGCAGTTACTCAGGATGAATGAATGCTGTAAATCGTAAGTCTATTATTTACTGTTTGCTGCACATTAAAGAAGATGGTGTTTGTTTGTAATGTATCCACTCACTTGCTCGCACCTGCATGAAAGTGAAAAACCTCCCGTTTGCACGACTCACATCCCACGAGATCCCAGTGCACGACTCAACCAGATGTTCCTCCAATCCCAGTCTGTATGTGTAACCCATTATCTGTTCACACACATCATCTGTTCATTAGGAATGATATATTTATATACAGATTACATCCCTGATGCACATGATGTGTGGGCGGGTTCACACTAATGACCGATCTGAACAAAACAAAAACTATACTGAGCAATAAGGTCAAATTAAGTCACTGCGGTTCATCCTGCGATCAAAATCTGGACATCCTGTTTTTCAGATTTATTAAACAGATGAAATGTTTCAGTTAAGAGTCATTTGGAGTGTCAATCCCATGTTATATCTGAGCTGCATTCCTCTGTGACCCTTTTGAGTTAATTAAGCATTTGTCTTTGTTTTTTTGTTGTTGTTTTGTTTTATCTCTCACATGATTTGAATAAGAATAATTAAGTAGATCCAATATCCTCTCCATATGATCTCCATTACAGATTAGTGATTTTCTCTCTCTCCTCTCTCTCTCTCTCTCTCTCTCTCTCTCTGTGTGTGTGTCTGTGTGTGTATCTCTCTCTCTCTCTCTCTCTGCGCCCCCCCCCCCTCTCTCTCGCTCTCTCTCTCTGTGTGTCTCTCTCTTTTTGCATCACTCTCTATCTTTTGCATCTCTCTCTCTCTCTCTCTCTCTCTCTCTCTCTCTCTCTCTCTCTCTCTCTCTCTCTCTCTCTCTCTCTCTATCTTTCTCTTGTCTGCAGGAGTTCCTCTGCTTTTTATCTTCTTCTGGATCATCTCCCGGCTGTATTTTGAGGACACAGAGTAAATATCTTGCTCTTATTCACAGTCAGGAATTAACTGCTTCAGCAACTTGACCTGACATCCTTGATGTCCATAAGAACATTGTGGTTACTGCTTTATTACTGGAAGCACAACACATATTTCTGCACTCATGTTATGTCGAATGCTAAGGTGAATATATTTTTCAGATGCTGGGACATTAATGAAGATTCTCCTTACTGGTGGATAATCAAGGGTCCCATTGTTTTATCTATTGGGGTAAACTGTCATACACAAAGACATCATACTTCAAACCACATACTGTCGAGTTGCTGTGATGTAACAATTTATGAGGAGTTTTCATGAGCAGTTTGTGAGAATAATCAACTCCAGAATGTCTGTTTCATCACATCACCTCGTTCACTGATTATTGTTGCCTATACCAGCACATCGTTGAGTGTATTATTCCTTACATAACTCACTGAATCTGTGTGGGGTTTTTTTGTACAGATCAACTTTCTGTTGTTCCTGAACATCATCAGGATTCTGGTGCAGAAGTTAAACCCTCGTCTAATCCAGTTCAACAACTCGGCACAGTACAGGTACATTTCATCTTCAATGCCCTTGCTGATGGAAGAAGGTTTTTACTCAAAATCTCACGATACATGGCCCCATTCATTCTTTCCTTTACACGGATCAGTCGTGCTGGTCCCTTTGCAGAAAAACAGCCCCAAAGCATGATGTTTCCACCCCCATGCTTCACAGTAGGTATGGTGTTCTTTGGATGCAACTCAGCATTCTTTCTCCTCCAAACACGACAAGTTGAGTTTTTACCAAAAAGTTCTATTTTGGTTTCATCTGACCATATGACATTCTCCCAATCCTCTTCTGGATCATCCAAATGCTCTCTAGCAAACTTCAGACGGGCCCGGACATGTACTGGCTTAAGCAGGGGGACACGTCTGGCACTGCAGGATTTGAGTCCCTGGCGGCGTAGTGTGTTACTGATGGTAGCCTTTGTTACTTTGGTCCCAGCTCTCTGCAGGTCATTCACTAGGTCCCCCCGTGTGGTTCTGGGATTTTTGCTCACCGTTCTTGTGATCATTTTGACCCCACGGGGTGAGATCTTGCGTGGAGCCGCAGATCGAGGGAGATTATCAGTGGTCTTGTATGTCTTCCATTTTCTAATAATTGCTCCCACAGTTGATTTCTTCACACCAAGCTGCTTACCTATTGCAGATTCAGTCTTCCCAGCCTGGTGCAGGTCTACAATTTTGTTTCTGGTGTCCTTTGACAGCTCTTTGGTCTTGGCCATAGTGGAGTTTGGAGTCTGACTGTTTGAGGTTGTGGACAGGTGTCTTTTATACTGATAACGAGTTCAAACAGGTGCCATTAATACAGGTAACGAGTGGAGGACAGAGGAGCCTCTTAAAGAAGAAGTTACAGGTCTGTGAGAGCCAGAAATCTTGCTTTTTTGTAGGTGACCAAATACTTATTTTCCACCATAATTTGCAAATAAATTCTTTAAAAATCAGACAATGTGATTTTCTGGATTTTTTTTCTCATTCTGTCTCTCATAGTTGAAGTGTACCTATGATGAAAATTACAGGCCTCTCTCATCTTTTTAAGTGGGAGAACTTGCACAATTGGTGGCTGACTAAATACTTTTTTGCCCCACTGTACATATATATATATATATATATATATATATATATATATATATATATATATATATATATATATATAGCGATGTGAAAAAGTGTTGGCCCCCTTCCTGATTTCTTATTTTTTTGCATGTTTGTCATACTTTAATGTTTCAGATAATCAAACACATTTAAATATTAGTCAGAGATAACACAAGTAAACACATCATGCAGTTTTTAAATGAAGGTTTTTATTATTAAGGGAAAACAAAATCCAAAACTACATGGCCCTGTGTGAAAAAGTGTTTGCCCCCTAAGCCTAATAACTGGTTGGTCCACCCTTAGCAGCAACAACTGCAAGCAAGCGTTTTCGATAACTTGCAATGAGTCTGTTACAGCGCTGTGGAGGAATTTTGGTCCACTCATCTTTGCAGAATTGTTGTAATTCAGCCACATTGGAGGGTTTTCGAGCATGAACCACCTTTTTAAGGTCATGCCACAGCATCTCAATCAGATTGACTAGGCCACTCTAAAGTCTTCACTTTGTTTTTCTTCAGCCATTCAGAGGTGGACTTGCTGGTGTGTTTAAGAATAAGACAACACTTTTTCACACCACTGTATATATATATATATATATATATATATATATATATATATATATATATATATATATATATATATTATATTTGCTATAAAGTATATTTTTGCTCCCTGTTCAAACATTATCAGTTTTCAGATGTCTTTGGATGTTTATTTTTAGATCTAATCATTTTATTCAGGTTTTTATTTTATTTCAAGTTCCCTATTAAACCATGTGCCTAATAAATCTTTATGAAATGTGAGCAAATAAATAATTTAAAAAATTATTTTTTTTAATCTGAAAGCTATCATAAATGGATTTGATGAGTCTATATGGGGTTCTTTTTTTTCCTAAGAACAACACATTTCCCTCTAATGGATCCACCTAGCAAATCTTTCCATTTCAGAGCGCCAGATATGGATTTGACGTCATTGTGGACATGCTTTTCTCTCTTTCTCTCTACAGTATAGGTCAAACACAGTGCGCATCTCTTCACTCAAATACTCACAAGTGTATTTTTTTTATCATGTTGTTCTTTTAATTGGAGAGGTCCTCTCCGAGCAGCAGGCAGTGCTACAGTTATTAGGAGCAATAATGTAGAATAACACCTGTCGGCTATATAGATGGCACGGGACAATGCGGCACCACGTATCACAGAGACTAAAGTTTTTAAATATTCATATTACAGAAATGATATCTAACTATTGTCTTTTTTTGATTTTATCAGAGAATAGACACAGATTCATTCTGAAGTGCTGAGAGATTCGTATTGAGTTCTTTAGAGTCTTAGAGGTGTGTGTGTGTGTGTGTGTGTGTGTGTGTGTGTGTGAGAGAGAGAGAGAGAGAGAGAGAGAGAGAGAGAGAGAGAGAGAGAGAGAGGGAGAGACTTTAAAATAGCGTTAATTTCCTGTCAAATATAATAATACATTAATACAATGCCTTAATCCTCCTTTTGTAAATCTTTAACTCAACTTGACATTCGGTTTGTACTTGTCCTCATCATGTTTAATCACAGAGTAGCACTTTACATATAGAAACCTGACAACTACAGAACTATATTCCTATATATCAACTGCTTGATTGTTTAACACCATCAGCACAACCAGATTTTTCTCAGATGCACCAAGAGTAATTATTTTCCATTCCTTATGTAAATGCAATAACTGTGTTATTTCAACATCAACATGATCAGTATTTGGTATTCCTCACATCCTTCTCATTTGTCGGAAATGAAACAAAACACTATATGGTGTTAAAGTGGATCCCAAAAATGTTTTATTCCTTTTATTCCTCAAATTCCACTTATCACTTACATTAGAGTAGCTGTAAACAATCATTACCTAATCATCCTTTGTTGTTTTTAGTAAGTAAATAAAACAAAAACATACAGGTTGTCATGTTAATGAGACGTTCCCAGTGATAGAAAACTGATTGTTACAAAGCACTGACACTGGAGACTCCCCCCAGGTCCAATATACAGAAAATGACACCAGTATACAGTCCAGTATAAGAAAAAACATTAGGGGGGTATAAGTTTATTATTAGTCTCAGATAATATAGAGACTTCGCTCTACAAGTCCTTGTGAGACACTTTTACTGGAGCTAGAGCTTCTAAACAATCAGACTTGAGAACTCAGTATGACTGTGGTCTAACTGAATTAGCTCCTAAACAACTGAATTAGCTCACACTTTGAAGGGTTAACACATTTCCAAACCCAACACCACAAATGGCACAGATGACAACATGTTCAATATGAAAAGCTGCCCTTTCAAACGCATACCGCACCCACGCACCTGCAAAAGGACCTGCCCGTAATCTCCCTGCTGTCCTTCAAGCTAAGAGGTTCTCACACAATCATAAACAGGTTTAAACGTCCTATTTTTGTAACCTTTAGCGTCTGTAATTTGCTATGTTGTGATATCATTTTGTGTTTTTCTTTCGTTTTATCTCCTTCTTAAGACGCCTGACCAAATCCACGCTTTTGCTCATCCCTCTGTTTGGGACGCATTACGTGGTGTTTAACTTCCTGCCGGACTACACTAACATCAGCCTGCGTCTCTGTTTAGAGCTGTGCCTCGGCTCGTTTCAGGTACCCATCATTCCCTGTCCATCATCACTGTGAGAGAGAGGCTCAACACTGACCCACTTCACATCACCTTTAATCTGTACATAATCCATCACGTTTGTTATGACCTCATGATTTTTTCCCATCGCTGTTCATCTCTGTTCTTACATCTAATCCTTAATCCAATGCGAATACAGTTTGTTATTTAACAAAACAAGTTGCATTCTCAATTCTGATTGGCCAGAACCTGATCTGACAGTAGTTCCAGGTTGTGATTTAAATCACAGGTTTATATTAAAGCCCTCGTTCGGATGTGTTATCATTTCTACAGCTAGTTCTGTGCAGAGATGTTTATTTTAAATTAAAGGAGTCTCCAGTGTAAGCTCTTCCATAAGAGGGTTTTTACGATTATCTGGTTCCCCAGTAACTTCAATAAAGAGAAAAAAAAAATCTGTTTAGAAAACGACTAAAATATCTACAACATGATCATGGACATACCAAATGACATTTTAATCAAAAAGCAATCAGATAAATAAACAAAAGTAAGCATGCCTATGATATAAATAATAAAATGAATAAAAACACAGCAATAAATCTATAAATGAGTCGATAAATTATATATAAAAATAATAAATATATTAATAAACGAGCATCCAGTGTTCCAATCCTCTCTGACTCCGCCCCTTTGGTGTTGCCTGACAGATTACACCAGAATCATATAAAGTTGTCTTTAGGAAATAAAAGTCTAATTATGAAATGAAAAAGGACATTATGAATGAAAAGAATGAGTCTTTTGGAGGAAAAAATTGTACAAATTTTAAATTAAACAGCTTCAACTATGAAATAAAAACCAATGTTTTTTATATCATTGCCATTTATTGACTTCATTTGGACTGAAACGGCATTCCACACACACCACCATGACGTGTCTTATTCCTGCATTAATGTCAGCCTGATAACGTTCCCATCTTAGCCTTAAGCTTCTAGCATTTGTTGAAATTGCACTTGCGTGAGAGCAGTAATCTGGAAGTGCAAGGTTGCCATGAGTAGAGGTTCAACTCTATTATTTGTTCTTGTTCAACTCTGTAAATTCAGTGTTTGTGTCTTTAATTAAACGGATGAGTGTATATCACATGCCTGGGTTTGAACCGCAGCACGGTCCTGCTGTTGCGTGCCACTGTTATAAATTCACACTGCACCTTTTCTCATTTTATTCTCCCTGAAAGCAGCAATAACCAACCCGCAAATCTTTTTGCCATTACCAGCCGGTGAAATGCGCAGCTTTTCCAGAAATATTTCAAAACGAGCAGGTAATTACTACCACCAGGCAGCCTGTGGTTACACGCAGTGGCTTTCACCATTAGATGTTTTCTCACAGGGTCCGTGCAGAGACCTTGAAGAAAAATGTGCTAAAAACACTATCTAGTGCACCACTAATAATTTACGTGTCCAATTTAAACACTGTGTAAACACAAGCTAGCTTTGAATCCAAATTCTAGCCACGAATAATAGACAATATACCGGAAAAGTATCAGCACTCGTTTTATTACAAAATTCATTCATGTGATGTTCATGAAGGAAATTTTATTTTGCATTTAATGCTATTATACTTAATAAAAAAACTGTGCAGGGGAGGCATGGTGGCTTGGTGTTAGCACGTTTGCCTCACACCTCCAGGGTTAGGTTCAATTCCTGCCTCCGCCATGTGTGTGTGGAGTTTGCATGTTCTCCCTGTGCCTCAGGGGTTTCCTCTGGTACTCTGGTTTCCTGCCCCAGTCAAAGACATTCATTGTAGGTTGATTGGTATCTCTAAATTGGTCCTAGTGAGTGAATGAGAATGTGTGTATGTGTGCCCTGTGATGGGTTGGCACTCCACTGGCCCTGGGGATGCAGCCTCAGCTATACCCTGACGATAAAGCTAAAGTGGCCTTCATAATCTCTCGCCTGGAAGGGAAGGCCCTTCGTTGGGCAGAGCCCCTCTGGACCCAACACCACCCTGCCGTGACCTCCCTGTCTAGCTTCCTGGAGCACTTTCGAGAGGTCTTCGGCACGCCAGCAGGGGACTCATCCATAGGTGAGAGATTATGTCGGTTAAGACAAGGTGCATTGACTGTATCTGATTTTGCCCTACAGTTCCGGACCCTTGCCTCCGCCAGTGGATGGAATGAGCAGGCGCTCATCACCACCTATCGTCAGGGCCTGAATCCCAGCATCCGGCTGCATCTCGCTGCGTACGAGGACTCCATCGGGCTGGAAAAGTTCATCCAGCTTTCCATCAGGGTCGCCACCCGTATGCAGCTGTGCCTCGAGGAGCACCAGGACCAGTTGCTGCCCCCAGCTGCACCCCGCCGGTCAGAGCATGTCAGGTGCCCAGAACCAGCCGACGAGCCCATGGATCTGGAACACTCCGACGTCGCAACCATCGAGCGGCAGCGGGAGCGGCAGAGGAGGCTGGCCCAGAATCGTTGTCTCTACTGCGGCCGTTTGGGGCATTTCATAGCGGAATGCCCCACCCGCCCGGCACGATCAGTGGTAAGTGCACTACTACTGGTACTTAATATTAAGAAACCACTTTCCATCGTAGTGAATCTTACTGTCTCTGATCTGTGCATTTCAGCCCGCGCGCTCCTCGATTCTGGGTCAGCGGGGAACTTCATCTCCGGTGCCCTCTGCCGCCAGCTCCGCCTCAAACTCACCGCCACGCAGAAGGCCTACCAGATCCATGCGGTAACTGGGAGAACCCTCCAAACGGTGCATCACCTGGTAGGGCCGCTGAGCCTCCAGGTGGGGGCTCTGCACTGTGAGGAACTTCATCTGCTGGTTCTGGAGAACGCCACCACTGATATTATATTGGGCCGCCCATGGCTGGAACTTCATGACCCCGTCCTTTCCTGGAAGACAGGAGAAATCTTGAAGTGGGGAGAGCACTGCTTCGGGGCCTGCTTTCCCAACCTCCCTGCCCCAAGTCCTCCGCAGGTCCACCACCTTCCAGCCCAGGCCACGTCGGTAGAAAGCCCCCCCGAAGCATGCCCTCCGGATATTCCAGCCTGCTACTCCCACTTCAGGGATGTCTTCTGCCCCAGGAAGGCCTCCAAGCTGCCCCCACACCGGCCATGGGACTGTGCTATCGACCTCATTCCCGGTGAACCAGTGCCCAAGGGACGGATTTACTCCTTATCTATTCCCGAGGAGAAAGCCATGGAGGAGTACATCCAGGAGGCTCTAACCCAAGGCTATATTCGTCCGTCCACTTCCCCTGCTGCTTCCAGTTTTTTCTTTGTGGCCAAGAAGGACGGCGGCCTCCGTCCCTGCATTGACTATCGGGCCCTGAACCAGATCACAGTTAAATTCAGGTACCCCCTTCCCCTTGTCCCCACAGCGCTGGAACGGCTCCGCGGCGCCACCATATTCACCAAGCTAGACCTCCGCAGTGCATATAATTTAATCCGGATCCGAGAGGGTGACGAATGGAAGACGGCGTTCGTGACCCCGACCGGACATTATGAATATTTAGTCATGCCATACGGGCTCGCCAACGCCCCCTCAGTGTTCCAAGATTTTATGCATACGGTGCTCCGGGAGTTTCTCCATAAGTGCGCTCTCGTATACATCGACGACATCTTGATATACTCCCGGAGCTTGGCCGAGCACCGCCAGCACGTGAGGGAAGTCCTCCAACGGTTACGAGAGTACCAGCTCTTCCTCAAGGCCGAGAAATGCGCGTTTCACCAGTCCTCTGTGCACTTCCTGGGCTACATCCTCGACCGCAGTGGCGTCCGGATGGATGAGAGGAAAGTAGCCGCCGTCCGGGACTGGCCCCCCCCCACAACCATCAAGGAGCTACAGCGGTTCCTGGGTTTTGCGAACTTTTACAGGCGATTCATCCGCGGATATAGTTCCATCACCAGCCCGCTCACCAGTCTGCTCCGTAATAAGCCCAAGTCGCTAGCCTGGAACCCAGCCGCCTCCCAGGCCTTTGACACCCTCAAGACGGCATTCACCACCGCTCCCCTCCTAGTCCACCCCAACCCAGAGCTACCATTCATTGTCGAGGTCGACGCCTCGACCACTGGGGTGGGAGCGGTTCTATCGCAGCAGCAGGGGAAACCCCCAGTCCTCCACCCATGTGCCTTTTTTTCCAAAAAGCTCAGTCCAGCCGAAGCCAACTACGACATTGGCAACCGAGAACTGCTAGCTATCAAACTTGCATTAGAGGAGTGGAGGCACTGGCTCGAAGGAGCGAAACACCCATTTGTGGTTCTCACAGACCACAAAAACCTCGAGTACCTACGGGCTGCGAAGAGGCTCAACCCCCGGCAGGCTCGATGGGCACTGTTCTTCACGAGGTTCCACTTCACCATCTCTTACCGTCCCGGGCCCAAGAATGTCAAGGCAGACGCCTTGTCGCGGCTGCATGGTCAAGAGGAACCCAGTGAGGAACCTGAGCCCATCCTCCCCGAAAAGCTCTTCGTCAGCCCCATCTCCTGGTCAGGAGAAACGCTCCCAGAGTCTGATGCTCACACCAGCACCCCGCCAGGATGCCCCCCGGGGTTGCAGTTCATTCCTCGAGCACAGCGCAGCTCGCTTCTCCACTCCACGCATGCCTCTCTGGGCACTGGTCACCCTGGAATTCAAGGAACCCTCTCGCTCCTTAGACAACGCTTCTGGTGGCCTGGCATGGCAAGCGACGTCCAAAGGTACGTCCAAGGGTGCCAAGAGTGTGCCATTTCCAAGAATCCCCGCCACTTACCATCTGGGAAGCTCCTACCCCTGCCCGTCCCCAACCGCCCATGGTCGCACCTAGGCGTGGACTTTATGACCGATCTCCCTGCCTCCAGAGGATACACCTGTGTCCTAGTTATCATTGACCGTTTCTCCAAATCCTGCCGTTTAGTACCCCTGCCGGGACCCCCCCCCCGCCTTTGACACGGCAGAGTGCCTGTTTAACCACGTGTTCCGATATTTTGGACTACCGGAGGATATCGTGTCAGACAGGGGGCCACAATTCACCTCCCGAGTCTGGAAAGCCTTCCTCAAACGCCTAGGAGTGACCGTGAGCCTGTCCTCTGGCTACCACCCCCAAACAAATGGACAGACGGAGAGAAAAATTCAGGAGGTGAGTCGCTTTCTGCGTACCTTTTGCCATGACCACCAAGAAGCCTGGAGTCAATTCGTAGGATGGGCCGAGTACGCACAGAACTCCTTACGCCAGCCCACTACCGGCCTTACCCCCTTTCAGTGTGTGCTCGGTTATCAACCGCCCCTGTTCCCCTGGGATGGGGAACCTTCAGATGTGCCAGCTGTGGACCACTGGTTCCAGGAGAGCGAGAGGGTCTGGGACGCAGCACACCGACAGCTCCAAAGAGCACTCCGCAGGCGCAGAACGACGGCGGACCTTCGACGGTCCAAGGCGCCTGAGTATCGACCAGGGCAGAAGGTCTGGCTGTCGACCCGTGACATCAAGATGCGCCTGCCCAGCAAGAAACTGAGTCCCAGATTCATTGGCCCGTTCGAAATCACACACCAGATCAATCCTGTCACGTACCGCTTAAAACTTCCTCCTACATATAAAATCCACCCAGTATTCCATGTCTCTTTACTGAAACCTCACCACCCTTCTGTTTTTTCCCCCACAGAGTCTGGCGAGTCCGAGGGGCCCCCCCCACCGCTGATTATAGACGAGGGGCCCGCGTACCTGGTGAGGGACATTTTGGACTCTCGACGCCGTGGTGGACGCCTGGAGTATCTGGTGGACTGGGAAGGGTACGGCCCCGAGGAGCGATCGTGGGTGCCCCGGAAGGACGTCCTCGACCCCACGCTACTCGAGGACTTCCACGCCGGACACCCCGATCGGCCAGCTCCTCGGGGCAGAGGCCGTCCACCGCGACGTCGGGGTCTGCGGTCCTCAGGAGCGGACCGTCGAGGGGGGGGGGAATGTTACAGACACGCCAGGCTCACCACGCACATGCACACAACGCACGCCCTCTCCAGAGTTTTAATCAGCCACACCTGAGCACGATTACTCTCCACTCTCACGGCACTATATATATCACCACCTGAGCACTTCACTCCCGTCCGATCTCGTTAAACACTTTCTATGTGCATACGTAACGTCTGGACTCTTTTCTCAGCTTCTAGAAGCTCATCGCTGCATCCAGCCACGCCGCGCCTCCCGATCATACCCCGGGGTTTCTCCCACGCTCTGCTCCGCTCGTGCTCCCAGCTCCAGCTATCCGTCTCCCCTCAGATCACCTCCGGCCTCCCCGCTTACCTGCAGTTTCCCCCGTGCACGCGCACCGCTATCCGCCCTCTTTCCTCTCCCCTGGTTGTGTCAATAAACTTCCATCCTGAGTTCATCTGTGCCTCCGTCCGTCCTTATAACAGTTGTCTTTAGGAAATAAAAGTCTAATTATGAAATGAAAAAGGACATTATGAATGAAAAGAATGAGTCTTTTGGAGGAAAAAATTTTACAAATTTTAAATTAAACAGCTTCAACTATGAAATAAAAACCAATGTTTTTTATATCATTGCCATTTTTACTGACTTCATTTGGACTGAAACGGCATTCCACACACACCACCATGACGTGTCTTATTCCTGCATTAATGTCAGCCTGATAACGTTCCCATCTTAGCCTTAAGCTTCTTAGCATTTGTTGAAATTGCACTTGCGTGAGAGCAGTAATCTGGAAGTGGCAAGGTTGCCATGGAGTAGGAGGTTCAACTTTATTATTTGTTCTTGTTCAACTCTGTAAATTCAGTGTTTGTGTCTTTAATTAAAACGGATGAGTGTATATCACATGCCTGGGTTTGAACCGCAGCACGGTCCTGCTGTTGCGTGCCACTGTTATAAATTCACACTGCACCTTTTCTCATTTTATTCTCCCTGAAAGCAGCAATAACCCAACCTGCAAATCTTTTTTCCATTACCAGCCGGTGAAATGCGCAGCTTTTCCCAGAAATATTTCAAAACGAGCAGGTAATTACTACCACCAGGCAGCCTGTGGTTACACGCAGTGGCTTTCACCCATTAGATGTTTTCTCACAGGGTCCGTGCAGAGACCTTGAAAGAAAAATGTGCTAAAAACACTATCTAGTGCACCACTAATAATTTACGTGTCCAATTTAAACACTGTGTAAACGCACGCTAGCTTTGAATCCAAATTCTAGCCACGAATAATAGACAATATACCGGAAAAGTATCAGCACTCGTTTTATTACAAAATTCATTCATGTGATGTTCATGAAGGAAATTTTATTTTGCATTTTAATGCTATTATACTTAATAAAAAAATGTGCAGGGGGGGCATGGTGGCTTGGTGGTTAGCACGTTTGCCTCACACCTCCAGGGTTAGGGGTTCAATTCCTGCCTCCGCCATGTGTGTGTGGAGTTTGCATGTTCTCCCTGTGCCTCAGGGGTTTCCTCTGGGTACTCTGGTTTCCTGCCCCAGTCCAAAGACATTCATTGTAGGTTGATTGGTATCTCTAAATTGGTCCTAGTGAGTGAATGAGAATGTGTGTATGTGTGCCCTGTGATGGGTTGGCACTCCATCCTGATGACGCCTGAGATCCCCGTGACCCGAGAATAGATTGGCTAAGCGGTACAGACAATGGAAAAAAAATATATTGTGCACTTTTGTGGTAAATTTTTATTTAATCTTTAAAAGTCTCTTGAAAATATGAATCCACCACAACTACTGAGAACAATTAGTACATGCACATGTTTCCATCCTCTACTATGTTGGTGTATCATTATTCACACAATTTATCAGATTTAACTCTCACACAAACAAACACACACACACACACACACACACACACACATGTACTTCATGTCCTGGTAAATCAAGGCCTTTAATCAAAGTTAAAAGAGCAATGAAAAATCTTATGAAACGTGACATTAAAACGAATATTCGTTGAGTTGTATCTTCAATAAGCTTCAGAAAATAACGTTTTCTGTCAGCCATCTTACTGCATCGAAAACAATAAATCACACACATTCGATCTGCTATGATCTCGTTCATCTGCTGTTTAATGACCGCTGACTTCTATTTCCTCTCATGAAGGGAGATTTATCTTCTGAGGTACTTTGCACTCACTCATAATCATATCTAATATATATTCACCTTCATCACCACCAGCATCATCATCATTATCATATTAACCAAAAATGGCTTCAACTCCAGCTAAAAAAAAAAAGATGAAAAGAAAAAGGTTTTGTTTTTAGACCCAAAGACTCTCAGGACTAATATCATGTACTTTTTATCCGTTTGTAGTTACATTTAATGCAGTGAATCAGCAGTCTGATTATATGCTATTATAGAAAATTCATCTGACCAATCAGATTCAGAACTATTTAAGCACTGTGGTATAAATAAGCCAAAATGAACAATGATTACAATCTCCATTCTACTTTATGGCCATTCCAGGGTTTAACATTTGTTTCTTTCCCAACTATTATGTCTCTTAGATAGATACCTAGACTTTCTGTAGCTCTACAGATGTTTGTGTAGCATAAAATTGCATAGTCTTGAGTACTGGTATTCCTTTTTTTGGAGTACATTTCCCAGCACTGAGGGCCTTCAGATAATTACATAATTACACAAATGGAAATAACCTAAGGAGCATAATTACACAAACTAGATGCACATTTTCTGCTTTATTATTGACATAATAGGTTTATGCTGAAAGGTTAAAGCACTGTGCATGGCTCTGGGTAGCTATGGGTTTGTTTCATTTAACATTTTATTGTTCCTGTTTTTTTCCTGAGGTTATCTGTAAATGAGTTAAGAAAATAAAAGGCCAACTTTTATTTTTTATTTGTGTAATAATGAATGTATGTATCTATAATGGGTAATAGACAACTTAACCATCACTAACTTTTATTTTTCCATACTCCTTTATTTAAGGGGCTCATGGTGGCAATTCTGTACTGTTTCCTCAACCAAGAGGTGAGTATTTCTCATATCAGTTCAAATACTGCATAAGGACATAATTTTTAAATTAATAAATTGAATAAAAATGGTTTTTAAATAAATAATGAATGGTTACAATTCATTTTCAATTTTTGTGATTCCTTGCATCGATTAAAAATTAAGGAAAACTATTTTGTCAAGTCCTCAGAAGTCTTTCGAAGATGGAGCAAATTGTGTTCATGTGGGTTTCCTTCTGGTTTTCCAGCTTCCTTACAAAATTCTTGTTTGTGATTTTGCGACATAATAAAGAGTGTGTGGGTGTGTGTGTGTGTGTGGTGTCTGTGATGGCCGATCCATGGCATATTTCCATCTCAATCGCAGTGAGATAGACTGCAGATCCACCGTGACTCTACCCAGGATACTGTGCTTGCTAAAAATGAATGATTTGTGTGTTTCCCATAATGATAACAGCATCGTAAAACACAATATCATAATTAAAACTGTGCCTTTATTTCTCACACATGCTCAAACAACTATTATTGTTTGGTATTGATTCAGTAGTTTGTACTCCCAGTGGTTTTCAGGGGGTGTGTGTGTGTGTGTGTGTGTGTGTGTGTGTGTGTGTGTGTGTGTGTGTCTGTGTATGTATATGTTTCAGGTCCAGAAGGAAGTGCGACTGATGTGGATGCGCTGGCAGGAGAGCAGTTACGGAGTCGTTATCGCTGGAGCCAAAGGCAGTCAGATGGATACACCGTTCTGATTCTGTGTCTATGTTCGACACTCGAGAGACTCTGGGGTTTATTTATTTCTTTTCCCCCTTTTATCTGCTATTTTTTGCCCACAGCAAGACAGCACGACTGAGAAGGCTGGCTCCTGTTGTCAAATGATGGCTTCGCTGTAGTGATTCAGGTCTCGTGTGGGACTCGCTTGTAGTTTAGGAAGCTGTGAAGCTGTGATGCAAACCAACTGGAGCAGAAGTCAAACGAAAAAAACACACACATGACATTGCCTTGCTAAAAACAGTGTCTGACAATTTCAACCACGGTGAATAGCTTTTACTGCTAGCTTGTAGCTGAAAATTCTATTAATTTTTATCATGTTTACTTTTATTTTTTAAATACAAAATGATATCTAAGCCGGTCAGCTGTTGATAAAATAATACTGTGGAAATCTTTTATGTGAAATGTGATCATAAACATGCAAGCAAGCAAATGCAAGCTAAGTTCTAGTCCTCAGTAGTTCACTACATCTTTCTTGAGTGCTTTTCTTTGCTTAAAGGAGTTGTTATTTATTTATTTTAGTTGCCTGTGATGCGAAACACAATTCCGGTGAAAACATTAACAAGCTTTCATTTTCTCTTTAGGGTTTTAAGAATAAGACACAGAGCAGAGCTTCTCACTTCTGGCTGGGAAAATCTTAGTCTGCAATGAACCAGATTAACAGAAATACTGCAGAGAAATATCACAAGTCTCTGATTTTCTTAAATATCATTAATCTTATAAGATTATTCAATCTTAAATCTCAATTGTGACACACATTAATGACAAAGGACATCTTTAATTACTGCAATTACTTGTACAAGCTGGGAACGGCTGATTTACTCCACAGAATTACTAAAAATCTAGACTAGGTTGTGACATTTAAAGGTTGTGCATATGTGTTTGTGTATTTTCTTTAAAGTACTCTACAAGGGACAAGCATTTATAGCTCACAGTAATAAGCTTAAAATGTTAGCGGCTCACATAGAATTCCTGTGAGTGTCCCTGAAACACAGCTGATTTTTCAGACATATACCTTAAAAATGTGTTAGCTCACTCCTTTAGATGTTTTGATGCAGAAAATGATGCATATGACTTTACAGAGTTGTGCTTTAGTTTTAAAGACAGAATAGCACAGATCCTAAAAGGCGACACTGATGTCTTTTCAGGGCAGAATGTTCAAGAGTAGGCATTGGTGCTGAGAGAGATATCATTTTGGCTCTCTAGAAGTCACCATGACACTGTGTACTGAGGCAGAAATTAGGAGGATTCATGAAAGATGGCAGATGGGAGCACATGTGAGACGAGACTGTGATTATATTGAAGTAGACCATTTTTGACGATTTGGTCTCTTTAGTGAGGCTCAAAAATGTTAACAGTATCAATTTTCACTACAGAATTGATCAGACTTCTAAATTATACCATTTTGTTTCTTAAACCAATGATTTGATGGTGATGGATGATGACAGAAAAAGACGATTTTAAGTAACAGGCAGAACATATTGCTATACTATTTACACATCTGTTTAAAATGATTCGTTTTTTTACACCAG